>LBNU01017345.1:13634-88632 GCA_014162995.1 Artemisia annua
ATCTACGAGTGGAATAGAATGCAAATGATGTCGTGATGCAATGTAGACTAACCCTAGTCTATGAAATGTACGATGAATGACAAGGTGACTCAACCTACCCGGTTTCGTCAAATGAATACCCGTAAACCCTGTTTACGTGAAATGTTGAATTGAAATTCAATGAATAGGAAATGTCGGAACTTAGGAAAATTGACCTGAAATGGAGAATTGTGACATGTGCCGACCCCTTTAACTGGCCATGGGTCTTATCTTGGTTTCTCAGAATGCTTTACAGCCAAGCCCTTGAACTCATAGGAAGCGGCCTCACTTTTACATTCAGATAGGTGAACCTTATCATGATTGTTCTCGTAACTTAAAACAATCTAACACAATTGTGTTATAAGTCTATTGAGAATTCTATTCAACCTTTAACTACATTATGATTCTAAGTTCCACTAAGCCTGGGATGGTGTGTTGTAAATGTCGCAGAACTTCAGTCACGTTTAGATGATGTACTTTTACTTGATCTCGAGACTTGGTGAAATACCAAGCGTCAAGGCAAGGTTCCATCATGGGTGACTATTTTATGTGGGCTTACTCCCATCCCTCACACTTTTCAATTAGTTTTTGCATGATAGGATCTTACTCAACAGTAAGATACTAATGGTGATCACCTTTTTCAATTATCAACTGATTGACTTGTTTGTGCCTAAGTCCGATATGCCTGGACTTACCATTGTACACTTAATTGTATGCTTTTGATAGTGTAGATTGACTATCACAATGCACAAAGATTGGTGGCATAGGTTTTGGCCATAAGAGTATGTTTATTAACAAGTCCCATAGCAAATATGCTTCTTTGCAGTATGAAGCCAATGCCATAAATTCCGCTGCCATAATAGAGTCTGTTAAACAACGTTGTTTCTTTAATCCCCAAGACACTGCACCCCCACCAAGAGTGAATATCCATTTGCTCGTGGATGCGTAGTCTTCTTGAATAGTTATCCAACTTGTATATGCATACTTAATCTTCCTACCGCATATGCAATATCAAGTCTACTACATGTCATGGCATACATAAGACTACCACTTTATAAGAATTAATTTTAGAAACAATAAATTTATTACTTGTTGCGTCCTTCGTGAAGTATCGTTCTCCGAGAGCATTCCAGAGTTCCCTTTCTGTTTCGATATTATGGTAAACATCAAACAATGGATCCGACATAGTGTTGAGGATATGCCCATAACATATGAACTCATCATTCTCAAACTTGAGTCGTTCACGAGAAGCATTAAGAGTTTTGTTTTTGGTCTCCACAGGATACTGGTTGGTGAGGACGTATGCCACATTCAACGTAGCTAACAAAAACGCATCTTCTTCGGTCACCGTGTAAAACTACCACCATCGAAGAGTCCCATCTACACGACATATGTTGAAGATTCTTTGAAGCCATCTTTGTCCAAAAATCGCTTTAAGAATGTTGGTTCCGGGGTTTATAAATTGATGGCTCAAACATATAAATAAATCTCTACTACTTGTTACTTTAAGGCGAACGCTCTCTTTCCTTAAAGTGATTTCACCCTCACTATTTGAATGAATAACGTGCAACAGGTTATTGGCGAATCACCTCCCAAGATACAATGAAGCAACATATGTTGAAATTTATCAACACTACATGAGGTGGTGATAAACCGGATGAACTACCGAGTTATCGAGGTTTTCAAGACACTACAAATAATAATTCTATAGCATTATTATTTATAGCAATCAGGTATACTAAAAGAGAAGGTTCTATGTGTTTTTCGTGTTTTTTTTGGATGTTTGGATGATCAAAAATGCTGGAATGATGGCACTATATATAGGGAGACTCGTAACAATTCAAATAGTCACAAAGGTTCACTAAAAGGTGCAATTAGCAACGCTTTAGCGATGACTTAGCGATAGAAAGACCGTCACTAACCGATACTTCTTCAAGCAGTCGTGATGGTTTGCTCAGTGATGCCCTTTTAATCGATATAACCGCCACCATTTCTATTAGGCGTGTCTTTACGTTGGTGATTGTTCATTAGCGACGGTCTTGTGATAGAAAAACTGTCGCTAATCTCCATTTCGTGGCAAAGACCAAAACACAACAAACCTCTCTTTTCCTTCCTAAGATTCAACACAAATGACTAATGTATCTTTTGAAAATAATTACCCAACACAATCATTGGCACCTCATATCTATAACCGCTGAGTTAGTCATGCATACTCCACATACAGAAAACATTCGATTATGAGCAGATTCAGGTTACCGGTTATTAACCTTTTGCACCTATCAGATAATGATGTGATTAGCCAATTTAGTTGGTACAAAGACATGAGGGAGTTTTGATAGAAGTTAGCGTCATTACCCAACAAATCAATCATTCTTTATAATCATTGAACCCCAATCATTCAACTAGTTTTCACTCTTCACATTTGAAATCACTTATGTTACCATGACTCTATATTCTTATACCATGTACATCATCTTCCAATTTCTATATACGTTATTCCTATGTCATGATCATTAAAAATATTTATCTAGAGAATAATAGAGTTGAGAAATAAAAAGGTTGTCAATTACAATGAAAAAGCTAAAGATTCAATATTCTCAAGATATTATAAAATTTGACTTAATTGGTGACAAGAGTAGATCGTTCGAATCTATATAGTATCAACCCAAAAGTTAAACGTCCCACTAACCGTTATACAGTATGTTAATTTAATTGTTTAATGTCATCTGATTTTTTTTTTTAACGACAACTAAATACCTCACAATATATATATCACAAACTACTTGAACACACAACCATGTAGTAAGAGAGCTTAGGACTATTAAAATTATAACGTCTTACACTGTATTTGCATTATAAATAGTTGATCAATAAACGTGATATCTCAAGAGGTTTTTGTCATTCTACACTGGTAAAGCATTGATTATTTTTTAATGTTACGTATAAACTCTAAAACTAGTGTTTACCGAGTCTTCATTTGGTGATAAAAAGTCACTGTGTCGTTATTAAGATAAATTTGAACCCAAATCAACCCGTTTTTAGACCTATTACAGTAACAACTATTGAAACAAGAAGCAAGTTGAAAAGCTTAATGATATGTTTATCTGATGCAAACATCTAAACAAGTAAAGACGCATAGTCCATAAACATCACCACTAGTTGATCGCTTCAACTCGATCTTTTATTTGTAGTTATTCTGCCCATTGGCATCCATTCACAAATTGAACATAACCTTAATGGCATTTCCACCACGAGCACTCGTCTCAAATGCTTCTTCGACCTCTTTTTGTGAGAAACCATACCTATGAGTTATCAACGGCTTCACATCAATCTTGCCACTTCTCAGAAACTCCAAACACAACGGCCATGTGTTCTTGTACCGAAAGATACCCACCACATCAACCTCCCTAGCGGCTGCTGGGGTAAGTGGAACTGTCATCTCATGGTGGCCCATTCCCACAAGACAAACCTTGCCACCAGCACGAGTGGCACTCAAAGCCGTTGTCATGGTCTTGTTGAAACCCGCACAGTCAAAGCTCACATCCACTCCGCCTCCCATTGCTTTCTGTATCAACTCCACTTCTGCTTCTACATCCTAAGTTTCAGGTCATTAAACAAACGATTAATTCTAATGTAACTTTAGATGAATCATATGGTTCAACGAATTAAGAATACCTGAATATTAGTTGAGACTTTGATGATCTCATCTGCGCCAAGCTCCTTTGCAACAGATAACCGGCTGTCCTCAACATCCACAATCACGATTCTTGGAGCTCCAAAAGCACGAGCAGCAAGCATTGTCACGAGTCCTATGGGCCCTGCTCCCATAACTAATACATTTGTTTCTGGACCTATATTAGCACGACGACAAGCGTGGACCCCAACACTCAATGGTTCACACATTGCCCCTTCTTCCAAACTCACATTATCAGGCAATTTAAAACATAAATCTGCTGGATGCACCACCTGTTACAAACAAAGAACAAATTTTTAACATCAACATTATAAAAGAGGAATTGTATAAGACTATACGAATGAAAAGAAAATGTACCTGATTGGCAAGAGAGCCATGAACAGGGGGAGTGGCGAAGAATTTCATTTCAGGGCAAAGATTGTATCGGCCTTCTTTGCATTGTGTGCATCTCCAGCAGCTAATGCCAGGCTCAAGAGCTACACGATCACCTGGAACTAGATCCTTCACGTCACTCCCGACTTCTTCTATTACACCAGCACACTCATGTCCAATAACCATCGGTTCTTTTACTACAAAATCTGCACATCTTAATGTCTGCGGAAAATTTTCAAATAAGGCGATGTTAATGCTATCTTAGAGTTTCCATATAAACTGTTTCGGATTGTAATCAGTTTCTATTAGCTCGAACAAAACTAACCATGTAAGGGTAAAACAAGTTACTTATTTACTACTTAAATCTAATTTAAAAGGGTTCTACTTTCATCTAGCAATACTAGCTTCTCTTTTTACTTACAAAAATGTCACTTTTAGTCAATAATCTATCTTAGTATATCCTATATAATTCAACAATCAAACAAGATAAGCACATGTGAACTATATTTTTACAGCTGTTTTAGCTAACTTTATTACAGTTGATTGATTTCTAGCTTTTAGTTTATATCTGTCTTTACTCATATACACATACTTGATGAGATGCATATACCAAAAACCTGAAATTTGATACTCAACCTCTATCTTGAACCAAAGTACTACTTTGATTAGTCCATCAATCATACATATAAAAAAGGGATATTCAAAAAAGGGATACCTTGAGATAGTGAACATCACTGCCACAAATACCTACAGCTTTCATTCTTACTCTAACATCATATGGCCCTGTATTATAATCAATATATCAAATCACATAAACTGAACCAGTCAACCTACTTACTAAAAATACATTAGAAACTGAAAATTAAATATACCAAGAGCAGGAAGATTAAATGGTTGGATCTTGAGTGTGTTGATAGCAACCAACCAAGCAGCCATGTTTTGTTCTTCACCATCACTCTTACCACCTTTTCCCATAATCTTTAACCTTAACAACTCTTTTAGTACTAATCAAGATGATTATTTGTTTTGTTCTTCAACCTTTGAGGTATATATAATAATAATAATAATTTGTGAGGGCAAAAGTATAGATTTTTTTTAAAGTTTGGTGTGGATAAGACTGAAGAGAGTGTTAGTTACAAAAGAAATTAAAATATAATGCAAATTGAAAGGCTAGAAATATTAGTAAAATCCAAATTTCACCGAAATATTTGGTGAACAAGATGCTGACTGATTGGTATGATGATGATGATGATGATTATCAGATGTGACAACACACGTGTATAATATTAGAATATTGAAAGTAAACTTAATTGTGTGTAGGAGCTCACTTATTTTATCCATCCCACCCAACATGCATTATTATTCAATGTATTTGCATGATTCTTCTCCTCCTGAACTACTATATAAAATACAGCAATAACATAAAAGTAGTAATGTTTTATAAGATTCTAACTTTCAAACTGATTTTATACTTCTTACTAACTATCTATGGTATCAGTAGTCCTCAGGATATAGTGGATATATATGGCCCAAACATATATCTTCATATTGATCATGGATGTGTAAAACTGATACAAAAAATGTGTTAAGCAAGAAAACAGTAATAATCTGTATTTTCGAACTTCTGATCAAACAGTATTGATCATGGATGTGAAAACTGATACAAAAATTTTTGAACCGCTTTTGCTGTTCCGTGCTGATCACACAGTGTAGAGAAGGATGGCGCACACACAAGAGAGTAACGATGGTGACGAGATGAACACGGCAGCTTGGCTTGTCGGGATAAAGAATCTTCAAATTCAACCTTACCTCTTCCTCCTTTAGGTTCATTCTTTCCCATTTCTGATCTGCATCAACATTTTCGATATATTTGATTATTCTAACTGAATTCGGAAATAAGCATCTAAAATGTGTTGTATACAAAGTCTTTACACTTGACTTGTTTCACAAATTAGGCCCCAATGATGTTATAGTACAGATCAAGGCTCAAGGTGAAATTTTGACATGTTTTATCTCACATGGGTAAATTTAAAAGCTTAATCAAAGGTGACACAGGTCCAAAATGGGTAAAACAGGAAAATTCTTAAGGTTCAAACTATTGCCACCTTTTAAAAAAAAGTAAAATCAAGGTTTTGTACATTGATAGTATAAAATTTAAGACTTGAAGAAAAAGGTGTTGGTAGGTCAACCCATCCCACTTTAACCCATTACCAACTCGTTTGACCCGCCATTATACTGCCTTTGGAATTGATTTTTTTTATTTATTTATTTATTTATTTATTTATTTATTTATTTTGTAATAACAAAATATCTGATGTATTATAGTTGGTTGGTTGTTGCATTGTGCTAGAACATGCAGGTTGCAGATTTCATAGTTAAAAAGCGTATGGTAATTGGACATGAGTGTGCTGGTGTTATTAAAGATATAGGTTCCACAGTGAAGTCTCTAGCAGTGGGTGATCGAGTAGCTTGGAGCCCGGTATTAGTTGCCAAAGTTGTAATCTTTGTAAAAGTGGAAGGTATAGCTTATGCAAAGATGAAATTTTTTGGCTCTCCCCCAACCAATGGCTCTCTTGCAAATCAAGTAAAACAAGTGTTCAATACTTGAACCCCCCAATACCTATAAGATAATAATAGTATAATTTGTCTTGAATTAGGTGGTTCATCCTGAAAATCTAGTGTTCAAGTTACCTGATAAAGTGAGCTTGGAAGGAGCCATATGTGAACCTCTAAGTGTTGTGTCACCTTGCCATGTCACGCCAAATAATAAAGTAGTTTTGATCTTTGCAGCTGGACCGATAGGCCTGGTAACAATGCTAGCCGCCTGCACATTTGGAGCCCCAAAAATCATCATTGCTGATGTCGATGATTGTCGGTTATCATATGCAAAGAACCTCAGTGCAGATGGCACTATTCAAGTCTCAACAAACATGCAGGTTCTGCACATCAAATTCAAATCTTATGACATGAGATAAAGTCCAATACTAGTATATTTTCGAATAAGAAAAACGCTTTTTTTATGACATGATGTAGGTCATGAGGAAGCAGTAAAGATTCACAAAATCATGGGTGTATAAGTTTGGGCCAAAATTCCATCATTTGAAGCTCCCATTTTGGCTTTCCCTCAATATTTTGCAGATTTATGTTTTTGTTATATTTCGTTTCTAGTGTAATTAGCTTGATATTGAAGGTTTCCATTAATCACTTTGTAAATAGGTGAACAAAAGATTCAGTGTTTTAGGCATAATTATACTCCTTTGTACACCTCAAAACTATTATAACTTCTTTTTTGCTACCATTCTACGAAATTTTCATACTCGAGTTGCATCTGCCACACTCTGTGTCACATATGCACTTAGTGATTGCAAATAAACCTCCTCTAAAATGAAAGTTGCAGATAAACGCGGTTATGGTTCATATGTATATTGAATATTTAAACTTCTAATTACCTAAATAATTATATATAAATAAGTTCAGGTCGTTACAGACGATTTATGTAATTAACCCTTTAAACAAGTAAGATGCATAGTCCAGAAACATCATCACTAGTAGATCGCTTCAACTCGATCTCTTATTCGCCATTATTCTGACCATTGGCATCCATTCACAAATTGAACATAACCTTAATGGCATTCCCACCACGAGCACTCGTCTCAAATCCTTCTTCGACCTCTTTTTGGGAGAAACCATACCTATGAGTTATCAACGGCTTCACATCGATCTTACCACTTCTAAGAAACTCCAAGCACAACGGCCATGTGTTCTTGTACCGAAAGATACCCACCACATCTACTTCTCTAGCGGCTGCTGGAGGAAGTGGAACGGTCATCTCATGGTGGCCCATTCCCACAAGACAAACCTTGCCACCCGCACGAGTGGCACTCAGAGCCGTTGTCATGGTCTTGTTGAAACCCGCACAGTCAAAGCTCACATCCACTCCACCTCCCATTGCTTTCTGTATCAACTCCACTTCCGCTTCCACATCCTAAGTTTCAAGTAATTAAGCAAACGATTAATTCTAATATAACTTTATATGAATCATATCGTTCAACGGATTAAGAATACCTGAATATTTGTTGAGACTTTGATGATCTCATCTGCACCAAGCTTCTTTGCAACAGATAACCGGTTGTCCTCAACATCCACAATCACGATTCTTGGAGCTCCAAAAGCACGAGCAGCAAGCATTGCCACGAGTCCTATGGGCCCTGCTCCCATAACTAATACATTCGTTTCTGGACCTATATTAGCACGACGACAAGCGTGGACCCCAACACTCAATGGTTCACACATTGCACCTTCTTCCAAACTCACATTATCAGGCAGTTTAAAACATAGATCTGCAGGATGTACCACCTGTTACAAATAATGAACCTTTTTTTTAACATCAAATTTACAAAATAAATTCATGCATTTAAGAAAAACTGTACCTGATTGGCGAGAGAGCCATGGACAGGTGGAGTGGCGAAGAATTTCATTTCAGGGCAAAGGTTGTATTGGCCTTCTTTGCATTGTGTGCATCTCCAGCAGCTAATGCCAGGCTCAAGAGCTACACGATCACCAGGAATTAAATCCTTCACATCACTCCCGACTTCTTCTATTACACCAGCACACTCATGTCCAATAACCATCGGTTCTTTCACTAAAAAGTCTCCACATCTTAATGTCTACATGCAATTTCAAATAAAGAAATGTTAATGCTTTGTTAGAAATTTACATTAAACTGGTTCTGATCATAATCAGTCTAGCTCCAACAAAATTAATCATGTAAAGAGTACAAACACTTGCCTATTTGCCCCATCAGTTAAGCTAATTTGAACTGTCTTATCTCTCATTTCACAATACAAGCTTCTCCTTTTCTTACAAAATTATCAATTTTTAGTCATTTAATCTAGTACTTCCTAGATAACTAAGACTTTTCCAACAGTAAAACATCTAACTATCTCATCTATTACAGCTTCAAACATCTTATAAGCAACATGTGAACACGATTTTAGACCCATTAGCTTATTTTACTACAGTTGATTATTTGATTTAATTCTAATACTAAAAAAATGATACCTACTACTCCAATATATACTTAATCTCTATCCAGAACCAGTATATATTTTGATTAGTCCGTCAATCAAACAAACAGCAGCAAAAAAAACATACAAAATCAAGGAAAAAGGATTCAAACAAGGGATCCTATTTTCTTTCTTGTATTAATATAGGGTTGCAAACAAGCCAAACTTTTATCAAGTAACTCAAGCTCGAGCTTGGGCTTGAGCTTGACTCGATCGAGTCGAGCTTTTATCGAGCCCAATAAACAAGCTTGAAACACATAACGAGTCAAGCTAGAGCTTTTAATATAGCTCGAGCGCGAGCTTTTATCGAGTTTTTGTGTACATATATATTTTTAGTATACATAATTACGGAGTATATAAATAAGCTAAAGGCTAATGTGAATATTGGTACAATGATTAAAAACAGTATTCATTAGAGAAGGACTTTTTAAACTCTAATGCTCCAAATACTTTTTATAAGTTTGTGTTCTTGAGTTCATCACGTATTTTCTTAAATTTATTGATGAGTTTGGCTATTGAAAACAATAGGTATATATAAATTTGAGTTTTTCGAGCCGAGCTTGTGCCTTATTCGAATATTACTCGAGCCAAGCACAATCCTTGATAATTATAGCTCATCAAGCTATCGAGCCGAGCTCAAGGCATGTCAAGCTGCTTGACTTGATTACAGCCGTACTTGTTGTATATTCCATAAAATGCACAAAACAAATTCTAGATAAGTGAGTGACTATTATGAGAAAAATATGGAAGACACCCACCTTGAGATAGTGAACATCGCTGCCACATATACCAACAGCTTTAATTCTTACTCTAACATCATATGGCCCTGAATCAAATACCAATAAGCCAAATCACAATTATGCTAATTTACTAGGAATGCATTAAAATACTAAACACAAAAGATACCAAGAGCAGGAAGAGTAAATGGTTGAATCTTGAGTGTGTTGACAGCAACCAACCAAGCAGCCATGTTTTGTTCTTCTCCATCACTCTTACCACCTTTTCCCATAATCTTTAACCTTAACAGCTCTTGTAGTACTAATCAAGATGATTATGTGTTTTGTTCTTCAACCTTTGTGGTATATATAATAATAATTTGTGAGGGCAAAAGTATAGATTCTTTTAAAGTTTGCGAGGGCTAGAAATATAGTAAAATCCAAATTTCACCGAGGTACGTATTGTCGAACACATGCATTTATTAATATTTTATTACGAAAATTACCTACTTAGACATTTCGGAAA
Source organism: Artemisia annua (assembly GCA_014162995.1). NCBI lineage: Eukaryota > Viridiplantae > Streptophyta > Magnoliopsida > Asterales > Asteraceae > Artemisia > Artemisia annua. The sequence continues at coordinate 24,027 of LBNU01017345.1, forward strand.
GTGTCCTCATGGTTTCTGAAAAAATGTTTTCCTGCAACCATCAGGATGATGACACATAGGTTTAGGCACATCTTTAGACACAACTTTAAGCGCCCCGATCATAGCTCAAAACGAAAATAAGTTTCCACCAGTTTTCTAATTGGTCATTCATTTCGTGATCTCAGAAGAAGAAAGACGAAACACACTTGTACACAACCATATTTCGACACGTGATACCTTGTCAACTTTTTTTATCAGTCGACAAAGGTTTCACCGCATGACCCACGTAATAAACAACTAATACCTTTATTAAGCAAAAAGGGTAGGATAAAGAAATACTAGTCGACTCAATTGTGTTAATTTTGTGACGGTCCACGTGTAATATTCTTAACTCAAGATATTTCAGGTTTGTAATTGTAATTCTTTTACTGTATTATTGTTTCTGAATTATTTTATTTCAACAGTACAAGTGTACACTCGCCATTGCAACAATCCGTACAAAACTCACGTCCCATGCACAAAGGATAATAATAATTAAAAAGAAAAAAGGACAAGATTGTGGCCAAGTGTGTTTCGTCCTTCCTTTTTGAGGTTACGAAATGCATGACCAAATTAGAAATAACATTAATTGACATGTATAATTGGTATATCTAATCATGTATGTCAGCATCTTGTTTGGTGACAGCAAAAATACCTACTTATTTACAAACTACTGTAATAAACAGCTTGCACATCACTTTAAGCATAAAATTAGTCATATATTTAGGCCTCTCTAATTATTTTGTAATTAGAAAACGGCTGTAAACCTGTCTTCGTTTTATAAAACACTTCTCCAAGTGTCTAAATAGGTAATTTTCCTCCAATTTTGTTTTATGTACGTAAGAGCCCACTTATTTTATCCATGCATTATTCAATAAATTTTGATCATGTCCTTGGTTGTAATATCCTAATAAGATTTCAACTTTATTTCCATATATGTTATACTTTGTACAACTGGTATCAGGTAGTAATATCCTTGTAAGTCTTAACAGATGAAAACGTAAAAAACGGAAAAAAATAATTAAAAAAACAAGCAAAAACGTAAAAAAGAATGCACGAAAGCGTAAAAAAAAAAGTCGAAAACGTAAAAAACGGATGAAAGCTTAAAAAACGGACAAAAACGTAAAAAAAAAATAGACGAAACATAAAAAAACGGTCGAAAATGTACCAAAACGGTAACAAGCGGACGAAAACGTAAAAAACTTGTNAATAGCACAAAAAACAAACGGCCTTTTTCTTACAGATGAAGAGCTTATATGTACCTCTTCTTCTGCAGACATGGTTTGCAGATAAAGAGGTAAAAGCTCTGAAAAAACAAACGACACCTGACTATTAGTAGAACACTGCTCATGCAACAGTTACATCAGAATACCAAAACATATACTGTATAAAAAGATAACATAACTATGATAAAATGACGCATGTTCTGTTTGTGATGACTACAAATCTATTTCCATTGTCATACCCGTTACCTAAAACGAGAAACTGTGTCTATTTGGTATACGTAGTTCTCTATACAGAGTTCAAATTCACTAAAATCAAACCAACAATGCTAAGAAAACAGGTACACAATGCCTAAGCACTTGTATATCGAGCTTTAAATGAAATTTAAGAGTTACTAAAGACAACAGTCCCAAGTACGAAACTGCTCATCAAATTTCAACCGCCTTCTGCTGATCGCACAGTGTGAAGAAAAATGATGCAGTCACAAGAGAATGAGATGGTGAAGAGATGAACATGGCAGCTTGGCTTGTTGGAATCAAGAATCTTCAAATTCAACATTATTATCTTCCAGCTCTAGGTTCATTCTTTCCAAATTCCATCTGCATCAACAATTTCAAAACGTTTGATTATTTTTTCAATTCAGTTCCAAATTAATTATCTAAAAGGGTTCTATAGGAGGTCCTTATGGTTGATGTGTTTAACGATTAGGCCCTAATGATGTTAAAGTCCAGATCAAGGTTCTTGGAATTTGTGGAAGTGACGTTCATCACTTCCATGGTAAAACTTAGAAACTTAAGTAACAGTGCAACGGGTCCAAAGTGGGTCAATATTTGATATATACAAATGTTTGACACGGTATATTAGAAAATTGGAAATATCATATGCATTGCTATCACTATCTATATGTCTAGAAAAAGTGAAAAAAAGGAAAAGAAAGAGTGTTCCCAGGTCAATCCAAGACGCTTTGACCTGTTGCCAACTCGTCTGAAACGCTCAACATTTTATGTACTTAGTTTGTTGATTGTGGCATTGTGCAACTAGAACACGCAAGTTGCAAATTTCCTATTTAAAAAGCCTAGGGTAATTGGACATGAGTGTGCTGGTATCATCAAAGATATGGGGTCCAACGTGAAGTCCGTAGCAGTGGGTGATCGAGTTAGCTCTAGAGCCTGCTATTAGTTGCCAATGTTGTAATCTTTGTAAAAATGGAAGGAATAACTTATGCAAAAAGATGAAATTTTCCGGCTCTCCGCCAACCAATGGCTCTCTTGCAAATCAGGTGAAACGAGTTTTCAATACTTGAATCCACTATACCTAACAGGTAAAAATGGGGGAATTTGATTTGAATTAGGTGGTTCATCCTGCAAATCTAGTGTTCAAGTTACCTATTAATGTGAGCTTGGAAGAAGGAGCCATGTGTGAGCCTCTTAGTGTTGGTGTCTATGCTTGCCGTCGTGCCAATGTCACCCCGGACACTAAAGTTTTGATTATGGGAGCTGGATCGAAAGGTCTTGTAACTATGCTGGCTGCCCACGCATTTGGAGCCCGTAAAATCGTCATTGCTGATGTTGATAATCGCCTATTATCAATTGCTAAGGACCTTGGTGCAGATGATACTTTTCAAGTCTCAACATAGATCCAGCTTCTGCAGATCAGATGAAACTGTCCTTTATGACATGATATAAAGTTATAAACTAAACCCAATACTTTATGAAATAAAATGTAGTTTACCACAAGATATAGGTGAGGAAGCAATGAAGATTCACACAATCATGGGTGGGAGTGTGGATATTAGCTTTGACTAAGTTGGGTTTGACAAAACCATGTTTAACTGCTTTAAATACCACTCGGGCTGGTGGTTAACTGTCTTGTGGGATTAGGAGAAAGTCGGATGACCATCCCTTTGGTTGCTGCAGCAACAAGGTTTTCTTTTAATTACTTCACTAAGATTGATTACATACATGTACGCTAGTTAGAAGTTGTGACCATTGGTTCTCTTTTTTGAGAATAGGGAAGTTGATGTTATCGGAATATTCAGATATCGGAACACATGGTCCCTCTGCATTGAGCTTTCATGAGCAGGTAAGGTTGATGTAAAGCCACTTATAACTCGCAGATTCAAGTTTACACAGAGAAAGCATCTGAAAGAAGTGCCCAGGGTGGTAATGCCATCAACGTTAATATTGTTAGTGGATCAAAATACAATCTAAATATCAGCTGTATTTAACAATAGATAACCTTTTGTTGCTCAGTTGTTTCCTTGCAAAGAACTCCAGCCAGATGGTTTTAGCACATCACCTTCATTCAACAAATTTCGCATTTTCATAGCATCGTCCCATCTCTCTACACCAGCATAAATATTTGATGAGAGTATATAATTCCCACTATTGGACGGATCCAATTCAAGAAGCTTGTTAGTTGCAATCTCAGCTAGGACCATGTTTCCTTGAAGCTTGCAGGAACCAAGTAATATCCTCCATATTATGATATCCGGAGCTATCGGCATTTGTAGCATAAACTCATATGCTCTATCAAGATTGCCCGATCGGCTCAACAGATCAACTACACACCCGTAATGTTTCATTTCTGGCTGCAATCCGTAATCCTTTTTCATGCTTTCAAAATATTCCAAACCTTTATCAACTAAGCCAGCATGAGCACAAGCGAGCAACATCCCTACAAATGTTCCATGAGTTGGATGAACATTCTCCTTTAACATCTCCGAAAAGAGCTCAAGAGCATAAATGGCATTTCCATTCACAGCAAGTCCCGAAATCACTGAAGTCCACGAAACGGCGTCCTTTATTTCCATTTCTTGAAACACATCAAGTGCCTTATCTGTTGAACCACATTTGCAGTACATATCAATCAAAGCATTCCCGACATACACATCCTCTTTTATGTTGTTTTTACGAATATATTCATGTATAGATTTTCCCATATCAATCGACCCTAAATGAGCACAAGCAGAAAGCACACTAGCAACCGTGATTTCATCAGGTTTAACATTAGTTTTCATCATGTCAAGAAAAAGACTCACTGCATCAGAGAACTGATCACCTTGAGAGTAACCAGTAATCATAGTAGTCCACGATATAACATCCCTTTTCGGCATTTGATCAAATAACTTCCTTGCCTCAATCAAGTCCCTTGCTTTTACATAACCCGAAATCATAGCATTCCACGAAACAACATTCCGTTCCTTCATTCCATGAAATACTTCACGCGCCAACCCCATCAAACCAAACCTTCCATGCATATCAATTAACGTATTCCCAAGGTAAACATCAATCCCAACATTCTTCGCCTTAATATACTCACCCATTTCCTCTCCCACACTCTTGTCACCTAACTTAATACACGCTAATATAACCTTAACCATCGTCACAGAATCCGGAACCAAACCCCCCTCGCGCAAAAGCTCAAACATTTTCAAAACCTCCTTAAACCTCTTCCCCTGACTAAACCCACAAATCATCGAATTCCACGAAACCAAATCCCTCTCATGCATCTCATCAAACACTCTCTTCCCACATTCCAACTTCTCACACAAACCATACATATGAATCAAAGCATTGCAAACATAAACATATTTATCAAACCCCATCTTAAAAACACACCCATGAACTTTCCCGCCAAAACCAAAATCTCTAACACGACCACAAGCTTTCAAAACAAATATGAAACTCAAGTTACTTCCCATAAATCCCTGTTCACGCATTTCATCAAACAGTTGGAGTGCATAAAAAGGATTGTCACNTTTCGGCATTTGATCAAATAACTTCCTTGCCTCAATCAAGTCCCTTGCTTTTACATAACCCGAAATCATAGCATTCCACGAAACAACATTCCGTTCCTTCATTCCATGAAATACTTCACGCGCCAACCCCATCAAACCAAACCTTCCATGCATATCAATTAACGTATTCCCAAGGTAAACATCAATCCCAACATTCTTCGCCTTAATATACTCACCCATTTCCTCTCCCACACTCTTGTCACCTAACTTAATACACGCTAATATAACCTTAACCATCGTCACAGAATCCGGAACCAAACCCCCCTCGCGCAAAAGCTCAAACATTTTCAAAACCTCCTTAAACCTCTTCCCCTGACTAAACCCACAAATCATCGAATTCCACGAAACCAAATCCCTCTCATGCATCTCATCAAACACTCTCTTCCCACATTCCAACTTCTCACACAAACCATACATATGAATCAAAGCATTGCAAACATAAACATATTTATCAAACCCCATCTTAAAAACACACCCATGAACTTTCCCGCCAAAACCAAAATCTCTAACACGACCACAAGCTTTCAAAACAAATATGAAACTCAAGTTACTTCCCATAAATCCCTGTTCACGCATTTCATCAAACAGTTGGAGTGCATAAAAAGGATTGTCACTTTTTGAAAAGGCTTGGAGCATAATGTTCCAAATTGGCAAGGTGGGTCTGGTTATTTGGTTGAATACTAAATGGGTTTTGTTCAGATTGTGTTGTTGTTGTGCATATGATTTGATTATGGGTAGTATTGATGATGGGTCAGTGTGTAGATTAGTTATGATTAAACGAGCGTGGAGCTGTTTAACGAATCGTAATTTGTCCATAAAAACAAAAAGTTAAGTTTATTGTTGGCTGATTGATTAAGGGGTATTTGATTTTGATTTAATTGAGTTAATATGAAAAAAAACTGAATTAAAGTCATATGAAACCTATTTGTTTGTGACTTAATAGAGAAAAATAAATTAACATGACTTAATGAAAAAAATTAAACAAACACGCTCTGTTGTTTAACTTTTTCGACTTATATTTCATGACTTTTGTTTTTTTTTTTTTCCGCTTATTTTGAAACTTGTTTATTACGGAGTACCAATTATTATGTTATAACAAACTTACATAAATTCATAAGTAACAAAATAAGCAGAAAAATTGAGCTTCTAAAATTTAAGCCCGAGAGCATATAAATAAGCTTAAACAAACATACCCCTAAAAGGATTACGATTTGTAGGTGTAGTTAACGGCCACTAAATAACATCAGTATTAGTAGTGCTGAATTTTTAACTTTAAATNACAAACTTACATAAATTCATAAGTAACAAAATAAGCAGAAAAATTGAGCTTCTAAAATTTAAGCCCGAGAGCATATAAATAAGCTTAAACAAACATACCCCTAAAAGGATTACGATTTGTAGGTGTAGTTAACGGCCACTAAATAACATCAGTATTAGTAGTGCTGAATTTTTAACTTTAAATTTTAAAAAGAATATAAAAAAGCCGAAAACTGTTGTGAAAATAGTTATTAAGGTACGTATGTATAATATGGTGATGCCTTTAAAGTTTCAGGCAGGGTTTTGAAACCCGGGTCGACCCGACCGGGTTAACTGGTTCGACCGGTTTCGGCCAAAAAAACGGGTCAAAAAACCCGGGATTATAAAACCGGGTTAACCGGTTATACCCGCCGGGTTTTGAGTGACCTGGGTCAACCCGGTTCTCGAAACCCGGCCGGGTTTCGTTTTTTTCAATTTTTTTTTAATAAAAACCCGGGTTGACCCGGTGGTTGAACTGGCTGACCCGGCGGTCGAACCGGTTGACCCGGTCAAAAAAATAAAAATAATAATAAATTAAAAACCGGGTTGACCCGGTGTCCGGTGACTCGACAGGGTCGATTTCAAACCCGGTTTTCAAAACATTGGTTTTAGGAGACTTCTTGACTGAGATCAATAACTTAGTACTCCCTCCGTCCCAATTTATTTGTCCACTTTTGACTTTTGAAGTCTTTCTTTTACAACTTTGACCTCAAATATTCTTTTGTGTGTTGTATAATACTTTATGCAAAATATATAAATTGATTGAGTTTTAAATGTATTTTCATTGGGTATAACTTCCATCAAGTATTATATAACATAAATAACACAATTTAAGGTCAAAGTTGAGAAAGAAAGACTTCAAAAGTCAAAAGTGGACAAATAAATTGGGACGGAGGGAGTAAGACTCACGTGAGGTCATCTCGCAAATGAGACAAGAATGACGCATGACAATTTAGTTTGGCTTTAGTCAAGGTTATAAATAGCGCGAGGCGTAGCGTGACGGCATGACCAAGCCTCACGCTTTTGCGGCTAATGCAAAGCTTTTGGGTTTACAAGGCGTGGCTTAAGGCGGCACAAAATATGAAAATATTTATATATTTATATCATATTTTATATATATCGAGTTTACAAAAAGACGTGGCATAAGGCGGCGTAGCAGTATGACGTGGCGGAATGACCAAACCTCACGCTTTTGCGGGGCCTTTGCGAGCCTTATAGAATTATGGTTTTAGTATGAGGGAATCTTCAACGAGGCTCAAAGGACAGAATGCACACTGCACTCTGTCTGCATGTATCCTTCATGTGGAAGCCCTGCTTCTTTGGCTTGGGATTTCATCTGTCTTGCTCAGATTTTGTCTAATACATTTAAAGGTGCGTTTGGTATGCTGTCATGAATCACAATAAGAATTAGTTTGATAGTAGTGGTGGGCCCTTCAGGTATGAACGATCCATACCTTGCCCTTTTAAGAGATATATATATGGAGTATAGAACATATGTATCATTTATTCTCATATTTGAAAGATTTAAATCTTAAGCAAACATATGATTGGAATAACTATTCATTCCCTCATTCCCATTCAGGGATACCAAACGCACCCTAAGACTTTGGTATGGACTTCCAATTACCGAAGTTCCCATTTATCATCACCAACCATATATTTTCTTTGAGTAGTGCTAAATAGACTTAAAACACATGCTTAAATACATGACTAATCTATAAATCTATTGATAATTGTGTCAAGCACTTTTTCTTTTCAAAATTTTGATTATTTTTTTCAAATCAGCCAATCAAATCATTAGTTGCATAAGTAGGCATGATTCTTAACACACTAATTATTTTTTGATTTTTTTCTATGAATTTTTTTTATACATCCACATGTACTACATCCAAGGTTGGTTATGTTTAGTTTTCTGAAGAAAAAAAAAAAAAAAAAAAAAAAAAACAATGATAGGGATTTGGATAAGAAAAAATAGTACACCTTATTAAGGTTGAGAAAATGACATGGAGAGTGATTTTGAACGGTGGTCATTTACCATACGTCACACTTTTTTACCACTAGATCGTAATTTTTTTAAGATAATTATATTCCAACAATAACCGCTACCGAGTTTTTAGCATTTCAAACAAAATAACGATTGCTACACATGTGCACATTCGTGCCAATCAACATAGGCACCCCTTGCTTCCTTTCCGTGTCAGGCCATCTCAAACGCCTAGTTATCTCACCCAGATTTTACCACACCTCCACACCCAGATAGATGTTTACCTCGCCTATCCACGTAAATACCTCACCATGCTAAACTTATAATCTTAGAACTTTCTAAAAAAATATAAATACTTCTACCACCTTGAGACTTTAGAAGGTCTTGTGATCTTCTACACCATTGTTAAAGATTTTGCAAAGTTCTCGACCGTGTCAATATGTATAAATATTTTCTAAAATATTGTTGTTTCATACAATATATATTTTGGATTACTCATGTTTAATAAGCATATCGCTAGCAGCAAGATTATAATGCTTTATTAGGAAGCGTTTCGAATAGTAGCAGTTATATAAAATGCAAATGCTAGTTGCTTGTGTTGGAATTATATTATCATGACCATCATATAATAAACATAAAATCTCAAAGCACCCAGTGAAAGTCATAGATCAAATACATATAATTAATTAACTTTTAAATTAAATAGTAAACGTAGCTTGCAAGCTTCCACGCGAATCAAAGGATCAAGAATAACAAACCCTAAAAATTAGGGCTTTGGTAATCGACTTATATTCAAGTCGACAAGGCAATGCCGAAAAGCCAAAAGGGAATTTTCTTATGGTTTTGTACACGCATATTGTTAGCGATTCAATGCGAATGCTAGTTACTAGATATAGCTTAACCAAACACTTTTGTTACGCTCAAAGTCAAACGCAAATCCTTATGGGATTTGTAATTCGTCAACCTAGGAGTAAGAGGGGATAGAGAAGAGAATTTAGGTTAGCTATGGAAACACAAGATTAACCAACTAATGATACAAGATATAGTGTGGTATCTTAGAGACCAAACCAAACAAGTATTCCCTTTAGGAATCCTTAGCCGATCGGTTGTAAGCCCAAGAAAAGGGTTCTAGAACTTCTCTTGGCTTATTTTCTCTTTAGTCCCTCTTTTGACATTTAACGAACGTTAGACTAATTACCGTTAAGTAATAATGATCGTTATACGTAATTGTGATTTAATAATTATAACATAACTGTTATTTATTAATTATTATTCATTGAATCTCATACGCAATGCGTACAATCACATAGTCTCGAGTTCGAACCGGTCATATGACTATTAAATATCTTCTATAAACTAACAGCTCCTACTTGGACATATTTTAATATACTTAATGACATTGGTTAGCGTCTAGCAACACGCCAATACCCCCAGAACAATTAGAGAGTGGTTTCCTGAAGCACTTTAATGATTCAGCATTATCTTATCAATTTTTTTTTCTAATACTGGGTTAAGTATGGATATGGATCTTAGTCATTCCATGATTAGTTATGATTAAACGAGCGTGAAGCTGTTTAACGAATCGTAATTTTTCCATGATTAAGGTTGTTTGTTTAACCTCATTTATCTGTTTTCGACTTATGTTTCATAACTTTTTTTTTCGCTTATTTTGAAACTTGTTTATATAAATTATTATGTTATAACAAACTAATATAAAGTCATAGGTAACAAAATATACAGAAAAATTGAGCTTGTAAAATATAAACCCGTAAGCGCATAAATAAACTTATACAAACATACCCCTAAAAGGATTAGATTTGCGGGTGTAGTTAATGGGCCACTAAAATAACATAAGTATTTAAGGTGTTTTAGTAGTGGTAGATTTTTACTTTAAGGCTATGTTTGGTGCAAAGCTTTTTGAGGGAATGAGCGGTGAGTAATGAGATTTTTGATTTTTAGTGTTCGTTTGGCAAAAAAGCTGTGAGCTTTGCTATTTTTTAGAAAAGCTCATTTTCCCAATACTTTTCTAAAAAGCTGTGAGCGGGTGAGCAGTGAGCTGTGGCTACTGCTCACAGCTACTTTTGCCAAACATTTCCTAAATTTTAAAAAGAATGTGATTGCTAAAAAAAGTCCGAAAACTGTTGTTAAAATAGTTGTTAAGCTACATATGTATATTATAGAAAACTGTTGTTAAAATAGTTGTTAAGCTACGTATGTATAATATAGTGATGCCTTATAGTTTTAGGAGATTTCTTGATTGAGATCAAGAGCTTAGTGAGACTCACGTGAGGTCATCTTTCAAATGAGACAAGAATGACGCGTGACAATTTAGTTTGGTTTTAGTCAAGGTTTTAAATAGCGCGAGGTGTGACGTAGCGGCATGATCAAGCCTCACGTTTATGCAGTCAAGACGAAGCTTTTGCGTTTATAAGGCGTGGCATAAGGCGACACAAAATATGAAAATATTTATATATTTATATCATATCTTTTATATAATAAAACAAAACCCTTAGTGGGTACTTTCGTATTTCGGAAAAAAAGAATATTTCCTTATTAGGTAATATTTTAATTATTATTTTTTTAATTTAAAATTTTAAAAATTTGTTTTGTTGATATACTACACAAGTATAAAATAAATAGAAAAAATATAGATAAGATGTACTACACAATAGAAGATAAATACAAAATAATATAGATAAGATGCAACAAGCAACATAATTAATTTTTTTAAAAGTTTATCTTTAATAATAAACAAATATAATTAAAAATCATAAATCAAACAAAACAAAAGATTAAATTATTTGTTTTTTAAAAAATAAAAATATATCTTTCAAAAAATTTTAAAAAAAATCCCGCGCGTGCGCGGGTATTATAACTAGTTTCATATATAACGAGTTTACAAAAGGACATGGCATAAGGCGACGTGGCGGCATGGCGTGGCAGAATGATCAAGCCTCACGCCTTTGCGAACCTTTTAGAACTATGGTTTTAGATGAGGGAATCTTCTACGAGGCTCAAAGGGCAGAATGCTCACTGCACTCTGTCTACATGTATCCTTTATGTGGAAGCCCTGCTTCTTCTGCTTGGGAATCATCTTTGTCTTGCTCAGATTTTGTCTAATACATTTAAGACTTTGGTATGGGCTTCTAATAGCCGAAGTTCCCATTTATCATCACTAAACATATATTTTCTTTGAGTAGTGCTAAGTAGACTTACGACACATGCTTAAATACATGGCTAATCTATAAATCTATTGACAATTGTATCATGCACTTTTTCTTTTCAAAATTTTACTAATTATTTTTCTCAAATCAACTAATCAAATCATTAGTTGCATAAGTATGCATGATTCTTAAACACACTAATTATCTTTTTTTTATCTTTTTTCTATTAAATTTTTTATACATCCACATGTACTACATCCAGGTTGGTTATGTTTAGTTTTCTAAAAAAACAACGAAAGGGATTTGGATAAAAAAAAATAGTACACCTTATTAAGTCGAGAAAGTGACATGGAGAGTGATTTTGAACAATGGTCATTTACCATACGTCACACTTTTTTACCACTAGATCGTAACTTTTTTAAGATAATTGTATTCTAACAATAACCGCTACTGAGATTTTAGCATTTCAAACAAAATAACGAATGGTACATATGTGCACATTCGTGCTAATCAACATAGGCACCCCTGCTTCCTTACTATGTCGGGCCATCTCAAACACCTAGTTATCTCACCCAGATTTCGCCACACCTCCACACCCAGATAGATATTTACCTCACCTATCCACATAAATACCTCACTATGCTAAACTTATAATCCTGTAACTTTCTAACAATATAAATACTTCTACCAGCTTTTATCGGACTTTAGAAGGTCTTGTGATCTTCTACACCATTGTTAAAGATTTTGCAAACTTCCAGACCGTGTCAATATTTATAAATATTTTCTAAAATATTGTTCTTTCATACAATGTATATTTTGGATTACTCTTGTTTAATAAGCATAACGCTAGCAGCAAGATTATAATGCTTTCATTAGGAAGCGTTTCGAATAGTAGCAGTTATATAGAATGCAAATGCTAGTTGCTTGTTGCCAAACAAACTTTTATTTATAGTTGCTAGTGGTTAGTTGCTTAAAAAAAACTTTAAAATACTTACTGCCAAACATGAACATAGATGATCATTAATTTCAGCTACTTTTACAAACTCAACTGTACCGTTCATGAATTTGAGTTATGTGGTTTTCTTTGACTTGATATATAGTACTTTGAAAGAGAAAGTCATAATGAAAAAATTATTGGATATAATTAACTTCTCCCATTATGAAAATTGACACATAACCATCACCATGCACATTCACATGATACTAATAGTGGGTGGGTTGGTGATTCGTTCACCGGCTTATGGTTGAGATCTTCCTCTTTTTTTGGTCAAACGTGGGTTGCGGTTGTATCGATACACCACATATTCACTCTCGCAACTTTTTTGTGACATTAAATATATATCTTAGTGTAAAGACCTGGTCAAGTGGTCATATCAACATATTTGTCAACTCAAACAAGTTATTAGGAGTACAACAATGTTTGTTGCGAGTTAAGTGAACACGTATATCATTTAATGATTGTGTTGGAACCCTTAACTTGTTGCTAAGGTATGTTGGTTTACCTAATGTTACCTCCACAAAACAGCAAAAAATTACTAACTTGAGATAATTTAAGGTTAAGTGAGATGAGCAAAATAGATTTGTCAATGTAAACAAAAAATGGTATCGATTATATAATTGTACTCACGTCAGAAAATGAACTCTAGGAATCGGGTATGTTTGGTAAAAATAACTGTTGCGGAACTCGAGATAGAACTATAGATGGAGATGAAGATAAAGATTATAAGAAGAGATTGTTTTTATAAGCTACATCAAGTAGCATTTGATTTTATGAAAGATCATCTTTTTTACAAGGGAAATTTACCAAATTAGACTTGTCGCTATATAGCTTGTCACTTTTTAGACAAGAAATAAAAATTAGTTCGAAAATAGATCGGGCGACCAGACAACTTGTACAATGAGACACTTGTCGAATTCATAAGCCGAACACTTAGCATGTAGTAGGACACTTGTCGAGTTTCATAAGCCGAGACTTAGCATGTTGTACAGGTCACCCGGTCGCTCGGTCTATTTTCGAACTAAAATTATTTCTGGTCTAAAAAGTGATAAGCCGTAAGGCGACTGATATATTTTTGTAAGTTTCTCTTTTTATAATCTTTTATAAGTTATGTCTAATAAACAAAGATCATATTTTAAATAGCTTATTTTTTTTAAGTAAATCTAATCTTTAATAATCCCGTGTGCCAAACATAGAAAGTCCGATTACATATTTGATCCTTCTATGACACGTCACCTGCTAATAAAAAAAATACTAAAATGAGTTTAATCATGATTTATGTATGTGACCAACAATTAATGTGGTGATGATGATCATACACAATGCATTACCTTGTTCATATGGTGAGACAAACATATATCCCACATAGATATGACAATTTTTGGTGTAATTTATAGTAATCAAACTTAAATAATAACAATTAGTGAGAATTACCTTTTCGAAAAAATCTTTTATATAATAAAACAAAACCCCTATTGGGAATTTTTCATTTAAAAAAATGGAACCATTCCTTTTTTAGTAATAATTTTTTAATTATGATTTTAATTATAATTTTTTTATTATTAAAGATAATCATTTAAAAAGTTTTATCCTATCGATAGTTGCATCTTATCTTTATCTTTTGTGTTTATCTTCTACTTATATAGTATATCAACAAAACAAATTTATTATAATTTTTTATTATTAAAGATAATCATTTAAAAAGTTTAATCCTATCGTTAGTTGCATCTTATCTTTATCTTTTGTGTTTATCTTCTACTTATGTAGTATATCAACAAAACAAATTTAAAGATAAAATTATTTGGTTTTTAATAAATAAAAATATATCATTCAAAAAATTTTAAAAAAAAACCCGCGCGTGCGCGGGTATTATAACTAGTAATTAGGTACAATAATTTCTTCATTTATAGATGCATGCCTTATAATCCTATCAAGTAGCTATTTTGGCTAGGATAGACATAGAGTTGGCAACCGATTAGAATGAATGGCCAAAACATGTCATTAGTGTTTGGTTAATCCAATGATGTGGTTTGGTTTAAAACTTCAGGATGTCTGCCTAATTCTGTGAAACAAAACCTATACGACATGTCATAATATTGGATACACAAATGAAATTGGTTACATTGCTCAAACTTTTGATAGAACAAACACATGATTAAAGTTTTGACTAATCATACAAGCAAGATTATTATTAACATGCAAATGCTTAATTATTATGGATACAAAATTCCTATATACCTCATACAGATTATATCCAAACTAAATATTTAAAGCCTCTCATTAATCTCCTAGACAATTACTTAACCTGAAAATGATTTTTTTTTAGAACGGCAATTTTAACTATCTCAAATATATATACATTACAAATCTATCTTACATGTTTTAAGCAGTAATTATACCAATAATCATTTAGTTTGGAAGCTTCACACAGAATATGATATACCATTAAGACACAAGCTCTTTGATAATCTGAAAATAAAATATCCATGCCAAACAAGACTAGAACTTATATAGACCTTTGACTAATCGAACATCTTTCATCTAGATGAAGTATTAAGTCAAACACAACATTTACTATTTTTAAAAGATGTAATATTCATTAACTAGCTCAAATTTATGTTACATTAATAACATGTAAAACTAAACATTAATAACTTTTTTTGTTTTCTTTTTGAGAAATGAATTACAACAATTTTTTATTTTATTTTTTATTTTTTGATATTGATCTACTTTTGCATAAAATAAATATTAGTAGGTGTATATATCAATTTCAATCTTTTCAATAAATAGTCAAGTTCAAAACTTTATTCCAATTATGTGCAAATGCTTCTCTTTCAAGTTGTAATGTCTCTACCCGATTATGGATTGTCATCATAAACAAACTTTTTCTATTTATACACGACAGAAACTAATAATATTTATCTTGTTAGCCTAGGGTAAAGATCCAATGAGAAGAAAACTTAAAATGAGAAGAATGAGAAATAACTATAACCATATATTTGGGATGCATCGACTTGAATTAGATGCATCTTTATTCATTTAAATGCATCTCACTTAGTTTCGAAAGTGATTTTGAAGTGAAAACGATGTAAAGTAGTACTGGCAACAAATTTGACTCGCTGAGGGCGAAAAATATATAAGATTCTTCTAACTTGATGAAATGCATCTAATATATGCATATGCATCTAATTTTTAGCAAGGAAATATATTAGGATGCATCTAAAAGATTAGGGATGCATCTAATTCAAGTCGACGCATCTCTAATTTATATTTATAGTTATTTCTCATCTTTCTCATTTTAAGTTTTCTTCTCATTTGATCCTAAGTCTGTTAGCCTATATATAAAAAACCTTAGTTGTTTTATTATATCGTCTACTCAAACAAAAGTACTTATAATAGCAACTTAAGCGGTTTTATTCTTAAATAAAGCAACCCCATCACGCCAAATAGTCTTCCCCACTACTCCCTCTATTTTTCCCTCTATAAAGCAAGACGCAACTCGTTTCAGTTATTTCCATAACCTTCTTAATAACTTGTGTGTGTAAAGATCAAATTTCAAAAGATGGCTGAAGATACGAAAGCTAAAACGATACGTGCAACGTTAGCAATAGCCGATGCGCTTGCTTTTTATTGTGCTATTGCTATAGTAACACTTATGCTAACGGGTGCGTTTAGAGATGATCAAAACTTTAGCTATTCACTTAGCACAACGGGCGTCGTATCAGGAGACGGGAACAGGCTGCCCGTGCTGAGTAGACGACCGTGTGATGAGATATATGTCGTTGGAGAAGGAGAAACATTGCATACGATTAGTGATAAGTGTGGCGACCCGTTTATTGTTGAGAAAAACCCTCATATTCATGATCCTGATGATGTTTTTCCTGGCCTTGTTATCAAGATCACACCTTCTTCTCTTGGTACATAGTTTATATATGATCATGTTTTGTTTTTTTATTTTCCAGTAAATTTATTGTCTCCCTATGTAACAGATGTGGAGAATTGAATTCGTAATATATTAGTTTTGTTTTTTCCTTATTTTTTATGTGTTTGTATAGAGATTATTGAGCTTCTTAACTTTAAATTCATCCTTTTGTCGAAAATTTTAATCTAAGATATGCATGATTACGATATGTTCTTTTTAATCGAAAGCCTGCAATCGACGGTTTTTCAAGTATAGTCATAGTCTATAATGATCAACAACATGTTTAGCGTTCGATTTTGAACCAGATGATGATCTTAGAAAGAAGTTTTTCGTGCTAACCTCACAAGTTTATAACTTCTAAAGCTAAAAGACTTCGTGATCAACATCGTGACCAACATGAGAATAGACGTTACAAGCTTTATCTTTTAAATCCCTGATGCTGATCAATAAACTTTAAACCTTTAGGTGTATGTATATACTGTTTTTAGATCATTTGCAACACGTGGAATATTAGTGCATGTAAATGGTTATTTTTAGATTCTATTACCTTATAGTAATAACTGTAAGAAAAAGATGTTAATTAATAATAAGTTGTTAAACAAGTTTTTGTATTCTTGTTTGGATATAGAACGAGATGTCACATGTGAATTGTTTGAAAATAATAAAGCAGTAGATTAAAAGTAAAAAAATGGCAAAATGTAGAGTGGAAAAAGAAGAAGTTATTCCTTTTCCCATACTTGTCAAAATGGAACTTTTTGTTATCACGAATATAAAATTTCCCTACAACAGAATTGCCTCGTCATCAACTGTCACGTTTGTTTCTCCTTTCAAGTGAAAAGAGAACTACAGTACTGTAAAAAATTAAATGATGAATTCTTTGAACCAAGTGAAATCTAAAATAACGATGTTTCCATGTTCAGGTTATTTGAAAAAAACGAGTCTTTAACTCAGATTTAACTAGGATATATGTAATATATTGTGAATATTTCTTATACTACCTACAAACACTTAAAACATGTGTACCAAGTAAAGTTTGATTGAGACCTCTTGTAAATATATCATGGTATGTGACCACCGGCTGGGCCTTTGGGCAAGATACAAAACATCTTTCCAATTCAAAGTGGTCCTAAACTTGAAACGACCTTAAAACTAGTACTATTGAACTTGCAACCATGTGCCAAAATTCGGAAGGAAATTGATTTACACACTCACGTTTTTTATTAGGACACTCTAATTTATGCGATAGTTGTACAATATTTACAGTGCGCNATTGCATACGATTAGTGATAAGTGTGGCGACCCGTTTATTGTTGAGAAAAACCCTCATATTCATGATCCTGATGATGTTTTTCCTGGCCTTGTTATCAAGATCACACCTTCTTCTCTTGGTACATAGTTTATATATGATCATGTTTTGTTTTTTTATTTTCCAGTAAATTTATTGTCTCCCTATGTAACAGATGTGGAGAATTGAATTCGTAATATATTAGTTTTGTTTTTTCCTTATTTTTTATGTGTTTGTATAGAGATTATTGAGCTTCTTAACTTTAAATTCATCCTTTTGTCGAAAATTTTAATCTAAGATATGCATGATTACGATATGTTCTTTTTAATCGAAAGCCTGCAATCGACGGTTTTTCAAGTATAGTCATAGTCTATAATGATCAACAACATGTTTAGCGTTCGATTTTGAACCAGATGATGATCTTAGAAAGAAGTTTTTCGTGCTAACCTCACAAGTTTATAACTTCTAAAGCTAAAAGACTTCGTGATCAACATCGTGACCAACATGAGAATAGACGTTACAAGCTTTATCTTTTAAATCCCTGATGCTGATCAATAAACTTTAAACCTTTAGGTGTATGTATATACTGTTTTTAGATCATTTGCAACACGTGGAATATTAGTGCATGTAAATGGTTATTTTTAGATTCTATTACCTTATAGTAATAACTGTAAGAAAAAGATGTTAATTAATAATAAGTTGTTAAACAAGTTTTTGTATTCTTGTTTGGATATAGAACGAGATGTCACATGTGAATTGTTTGAAAATAATAAAGCAGTAGATTAAAAGTAAAAAAATGGCAAAATGTAGAGTGGAAAAAGAAGAAGTTATTCCTTTTCCCATACTTGTCAAAATGGAACTTTTTGTTATCACGAATATAAAATTTCCCTACAACAGAATTGCCTCGTCATCAACTGTCACGTTTGTTTCTCCTTTCAAGTGAAAAGAGAACTACAGTACTGTAAAAAATTAAATGATGAATTCTTTGAACCAAGTGAAATCTAAAATAACGATGTTTCCATGTTCAGGTTATTTGAAAAAAACGAGTCTTTAACTCAGATTTAACTAGGATATATGTAATATATTGTGAATATTTCTTATACTACCTACAAACACTTAAAACATGTGTACCAAGTAAAGTTTGATTGAGACCTCTTGTAAATATATCATGGTATGTGACCACCGGCTGGGCCTTTGGGCAAGATACAAAACATCTTTCCAATTCAAAGTGGTCCTAAACTTGAAACGACCTTAAAACTAGTACTATTGAACTTGCAACCATGTGCCAAAATTCGGAAGGAAATTGATTTACACACTCACGTTTTTTATTAGGACACTCTAATTTATGCGATAGTTGTACAATATTTACAGTGCGCTCTGACTGCTTGTGCAAATCACCTCCCAATTTGGAAAAATCAACTCTAAAATTGGGATTGATAAAAAAAATGTAATATGTCAAAGTGTCTTCATTTTGATCTTTGAATTCATTTGTTGCTTGTGGTCTTCCGTTTGGTTCCTTTTTTCTCATTGGGTTGACATAAAGAATCATAGGAAATGTTGAATTTGTCTCATAGATCTTCTTATGATCTTATCCATCATAATAGTTTGAATATTGAAATTTGCTGTAATTTTATCAATCTATTATGTGAATATATTTTTTTATACGATAACTCAAGTCTTCGATTCACAATGTGAATACTCAATAAATGACTAATATTTGATGATTCACAATGTTTCGACATTTTTTAACTATTCAACTAAAATGTTGAAATACTAGTTTATAAAGATTTGTTAAGAGTAGTTGACGTTAATGCAAGTCATCGTAATCAAGTGAGAGTTATTGGTCTTGTACTCTTGTTGACCTTGATTTAATCTTGCCATAAATACATACTATTACTTATTAAATGCAAATACTTATTAAATGCAAATATTGTGTATTACAAGAGAGTTCATTATGGTGGTTTATAAAAATGTATAAAAAATATGAAGAAGTCTATTATTATGTTAACCATAACAAAACTGTTTCATGCTTATGTGGAATAAAAATGTCCAGCATCTTGAACCTTCTCTAAATTTAATGCATTAGTGTTTAATGAAATTTATATAAACCTTTAAGAAGTTTATACCAATGTTTTGAAAACCGGGTTCGAAATTGACCCGATCGAGTCATCGGGCACCGGGCACCGGGTCAAGTCACCGGGCACCGGGTCAACCGGTTCGACCGCGGGGTCAACCCGGTTTTCAATTTATTATTTTTTTTATTTTTTCGACCGGTTCGACCGCCGGATCAATCCGAGTCAACCCGTGTTTTTGTTAAAAAATTTTGAAAAAACGAAACCCGGCTGGGTTTCGAGAACCGGATTGACCCGGGTCACTCAAAACCCGGGGGGTGTAACCGGTTAACCCGGTTTTAGAAACCCGGGCTTTTTTGACCCCTTTTTTTGGCCGGAACCGGTCGACCCGGGTTTCAAAACACCGGTTTATACATAGTAGAGAAAGATTTAAAACATGAAAAGGTTTATGAATTGATGATGTAAAATAACTTGGCGCTATTATAAAAGTTTACAAAAATTCATGATAACGGATGCTCTAAGTATGAAGTATGCAGACGAGACTTGCCCAANATGAAAATGACTAGTGAATGGGATTTCATTCAAACACAACATATAAGAATCGTTTTTCATGTCTTGATCCAAGCTATAAGGACATCCACCATGATGAACTTATAAAAAACTTATACATTTAAAACTCCATCAATTTATAAATCTTTTCAAATGATAAACCTATTTTTCACTATAGATAAGCCTATTCATAAACCTTTTCATATCATAAAATATATTCAATATTTTTCAAAATACTTAAACTTTGGACCTCTTCAAAATCTTAGACTTATTCATGCCACATATGCTTGAAATATACATCCATCCACTATGGTTTATGCATTTTTAGATATTTTCATCTTTTTATAAATCTTCTCCCAACCCAGAATAGTTGATGCTCTAAAATGACCAAAACAACTTTAGTGGAGTAATAACCAAAGGCCTTGTTATATAGCTACCAGTAAGTGGTCCAACATCTTATAGGTTATGGGTTTAAGCCTTGTTGAAAATATGTGAGATAATATTTAGGAGATAGGTGGTGCATGCTGTAATAATTTATTTATATTTAAAAAAATAAAACTAAAAAATTAATAATTAATATATAGCATGTTATAAAAAAAGTTAGCAAAATTTTTTATAAATAAAAAATGTGGGTTGGGCCAATGGGCCGAATGTGGTCGGCACCAGATCCCATCCTCACACAACAACTTTGTCATCGGATCATTCATTAACCTTTTTCTATTAGCCACGTAATTATAGTATAATACCTGCCTCTTATTTTGTTTTTTTCCTTGTTTTAGTCTTCTGTTCCAACATATATTAATAACCACTCATTCTCTAATCAACTTCCATGAAATCAACTTCTTTACGCTATTAGTTTGTTAACCTCAATTTATTATTATTATTATTTTTTAAACGGCAATTTTTTTTCACACCTATACCATCTATCTCACAAATGACTCCAGCGAGGCTTAAACCTACAACCTGTAAAATTAAGAATTTGAGAAACTTGAATTAGGAAACGTTTTTGGTTGAAAATCTACTTTTTATTTACTACGGAGTACATGTTAACATTCGTGCTGAGCATAGAAATCGAGTTTTGTTTTTCTATACTAAGTTAAGTTATCGACGTTACTGACATCGTTATCGGATGACAAACGACACATTTGTCTCCTACGAGAAAATGATGCATTGTTTATATTTCTATATTTTCATAAAATAGAGGAAAAATATTGATTCCCTTGCTGACACTTAACACTTTATATTATACTCCTATGTATTATTTTCGTATATTCATTATATATGTTATGTTAATATTATACTCCCATCATCCCATGTATTATTTTTGTAAAATAATTATGTGAGTAAAACTCTACAATGCATCGTTATTTAATTATACGTTATGTTCTCATCAGTATACACTAGACTTATTATATACATTTTCACGTCATGGGAATAATAATAATAGATGATTTAATGAGTTGACATTCTGCAACTTGTGTGCTTTCAAGCCTTAAATGAACAACTCATGTCTTCGACATCCCTTATTTTTTAGATTGTTATTTAGTCTATATATAACTAGCGTTATATATCTAAGACACGTTACTTTAATTAAAAGTTTCAACCAATCGTGAAAATACGTATGAAGAATGATATCTTCATTTATCATCTGACAGTTACTACGTTACGTACTAATATAAATAAATCATTAGATAATATAGAAAAATAAAGATATCGACTTAAAAAGAAGCAGAATACATGGCCAAATGAACACGAGACATTATGACGAATGAAGATAAATATTTAAACTATTTTTGGTCAATTTGTTATATAGGAGGCTGCTCATAGTTCACGCAATCCTTTCTCGTCAAATTTATATTTACACCTCATCAATATTCGATACACGAACATAAATAAATAACATCATCTTACTATCTTAGTCACCTTCTATCTTTTTTATTAAACGAATAAAAAAAGATGATTCTGTATCAAATTGTTGATTTTTATAGAAAATATTGAACCTAGACACTAGAAGAGAATAAGAGATTAAGACTTCCATTAACCATAGGTGGCCTTTTAAGACTTAGGATATGGACCATTTAGAACGAGCATGCACCATTAGCCAAAAGGTTTACTAATCTTCTTAGCCATCATGTTTGACACCATTTTCTTTTACTACTTTTTCTTTTTTTCTAAAAACTAGCTTTAAAATAATGTAGAAGACCAAAGACAAAGCTATATTTTGAGAAGAGTTGGAGCTTGTTTGCTTAAATTTTGTATTAAGCCGTGTTTAAATAATAGATAACTTAATGCACACACTTTTAATTTTATCATTTTATATTTTCAGTCATATTTTTAAATTATTAACAAACAATTTTCATATTATTTTATGAATACATTTTTATTTATTTATTTTATTTTATTTTTTTCATATTAAGTTAATTCAAACACTACCTTACCTTTAATAGATTCTATTTGTTGATGGATCAAAACACTTAATATGTGATTGGTGTATTTGGATAGTGTTAATAAGATTTACATTAGCAACGCCGTTTTATATAACACACAGATTTGACTAATCGAATAACACATGTTTATTAATTGTGACAATTTTGATTTGTTTACTTGTATTGTCTAAAAAGCTCAAGATAAGGGACAAAATTGAGTCACCAAGCCAATCCAACTCGCACCCGTATAAACAACTATCTAGGAAAGAAAAAACTGTCAAATGATTATACATTTTTGAAAAGCCTTATAATTGTTCTACTTAACAACATTTTGTATTAACATTATGCCTATCTACATAATCCAAACAAATTGCAACTCATCCACTAACATCTACCAACACTTAAGAGTTAAGACAATAATATCACTAGTTGCAAAAATATAAAAAGTGAAGTCAACTAAGCCGAAATAGAACGGCAGCCAAGGTCGTTGAACCCAATACCAATACTCTAACGCCACATACACGCCCAACTCAACTATCCCATGATTCTTGTGTATATATAAACACAAATATTTATCCACTTTCATTTGTATTCCTACAACCAAAACCAAAACATACCAACTTATCTAATCTCCATATCTTTTCTTATTACTTGATCATGGCTTCATCAAGATCACCCGTGTGTTACGCGGATGCAGCACGATGGTACTGCCTTATATTTCTCGTGCTTCTCGTCGTGTTAGGTTCTTTTACAGATGAGAACTCTTTGAATAAGAAAATGAATCATACGGCTGGTCAGGCGTGTGACGAGATATATGTTGTTGGAGAAGGTGAAACGTTGCATACGATTAGTGACAAGTGTGGTGACGCGTTTATAGTTGAAGAAAATCCGCATATACATGATCCGGACGATGTTTTTCCTGGACTTGTCATCAAGATCACCCCTTCGCGCAATTCTCGTAGTTAGAAACAGGAATACATATACTTCATACATCAAAGTTTTACTTTTTACATTTACACCATGAGAAAATTAGTTTATCTTCATACTTTTCCATTTCTGTGATACAGTCATAAAAACCTATTTCCGTTGTGTATAGTGGACAAGGATTTATAGGTTTAGTTTGCTATATTTGTAGCAAGCTTTATACGGATATATGTGTTTTTACTTTGTTTATTGGATGTAAATATTTTTTTTTTTCTTGTTGATATATTTCGATTTTGAGAGTTATTCAATACCGAAAATAGGTAGCATTAGTATAATTTGAGTTTATCGTAACATTCAAGTCAAGTGTAATAATGATACGTGTATGATTGGTGTAACCATGACAAGATTTTATATATTTGATAACACCAAATAATTGGAAGTTATTATAGACGTAATTGTACGTTTAAACGTCCAAATCACCACAATAGTTGTTTGTTTTTCCTTCTCATCTTACAAACATTTGACATTGATCATGATCATCTGAACCATACATAAAATAATCTAATATCATCATTCTTGTAAAGGCATCCCTTGACCGGAAGTAACATATTTGGATATAATTTCTCCAGAAAAATTATTTATATATCGTGTACCAAAGGCATCTTAATCAGTTTTATCGAGTCTTAATTAATCCTTATAAAACACTAATAAGCTAATACTAATACTTTACATGTTTAGATATTACGTTTGAACGTGTTACCAATAAATGGGCTAGTTAGGATTTCTTAACAGGCCAACTGAGAAAATGAGCCCAACGGCTGATAAAAGACGTCTATAGCCGATATTCAGGTGAGGCATATAGCTAATAGGTTCATGTAAACTCAACCACAGTTATGAGAATCCTAAAAATTTCCAAACGAGTAAAAAATATACCGCGTGTTGCTGCGGCGGTAGTATTATATCCGATAACTTCTTTATATGAACTTGTTTGTAACTGGGATCAATGTAGAAAATGTTCGTGATTTTAGTGTTATCAACTATTTTATGTAATTGCTATTTACTAGAAACCAGATGAATTTTATACTCGGATAAGAGTTAGAAAAGTGTGGAGTGCACACTCGTAGAGCTAATATGTTTTCGCCCAAACAAAAATGCGGGGGGTCCAGGGGGGCCGCGCCACCTTGCAGGGTCAAGGGGCAACGCCCCTTGCGGGGTCAAAGGGCAATTGGGACTCTTTAGATTAAACGGTTTTCATTAATCGGTATTACGGGAATTAACATATTTTCCTGCCAAAGCCTAACCAACATATTTGTTGGTGAAGAGGTGTGACTCTTGGGATTTAACCAATTCTAACTGAATTTAACCACCATAACTGTTACGAACGTCTGTTACATGAATAGACACATCTAGTCTCATTTAAACATACGATTTTCACACAATTCTCTCTGTCTTGTTTTGCTCTCTTGTGTCTAGAAAAAAAATGTTCTTCTCGAATTATCCTAACAATAATTTCGTGATACCCAGACACAATTAAGGTCGAAATACTTTATACGAAAAGTGAACTTACATAATTTGTGAAGATATCCAAAATTATCATCACCCTAACCTCAATTTCTATCAAAAAAATAAATAAATAAATAATAAATAAATAAATTTATAAAAAAGTTACAAGAAATTGTAATTGTCAAAGCTTTATAAATATTTACATAAAATAAAAATGGTTAATCTCTTATAGATGTTGATAAGAATATAATCCTTTCTTGAACCTCATAATTAATTCAGAGCATAAGGTGTAAGCAGGGTTATTTTCCAATAACTAAATATTGAGTATAATATACATAATGGTGAAACAAGCTAAATGACTAAACATGCTTGACCCAATACAAATTATGCTAAACACTAAATAATAGTCCACTGACACCCTCTCATAGTCAGAGCAGGAGGACACAAAACGCTTAAGCCAGTCTAAAATTAATTAAGCACGGTAGACGGAAGACCTTTAGTGATAATATCGACATACTGACATTATCACAATAAACAATAATTGCCGAATGTAACAGAGAGTGGAGCTCTCGTATATGATTCCGCCATCATGAAGTCTCAGCCACATCATTGGCAGCACCACGGTACTTAGCCTCGGCACTAGAGCGAGACAGAGTATATTGCTGCTTAGATGACTAAGACAGTAAATTGTTGCCAAAGAAAATACAGTAACCTAAAGTAGAACAAGGAGTGGTCGGGAAGCTTGCCCAATCAGTGTCTGAATAAGCAACCAGTGAAGAAGTCGAGGAAGAATACAGCTGAAGTCCATTATCCAAAGTGCCGCAAACATAGCGTAAAACCCTCTTACGAGCAGAAAAATATGGCTCCCGAGGATCATGCATATAGATACAAACCAGCTGAACCGCACAGGACAAATCAGATCTAGTGAATGTGAAATACTATAAAGCCCAGGGAAGGCTTCAATAAAAAGTGGGATTTGGGGTGTCATCAGCTCCTAACTTGGAATCCATATTAAACGTGTCCTGCATGAATGAAACTTGCGAATACCAGCGCGCTCAAGAGCCTCATCTGTATACTTTTTATGGGAATGAAACATCCCTTGGTGGTTCGAGTTACAGAGATGCCTAGAAAATAATTCAGTAGAGTAAGACCAGTGATTAAAAAAAACTCCTGATGTAAAGAACCTATAATCCTCTGTAAGATTATTGTAGAAGAAGCAACCGACAGAATGTCATCTAAATAAAGGTGTAAATAAGCAACATTTGAGCCTTATTTATAAATGAACAAGGACGAATCACATCTGCAGTGACAAAAACCAATACGAGTAACATAACTTGCAAACCACTAAAACCAAGCAGGAGATGCCTGATTAAGGCCATATAACGACCTCTAGAGAAGACAAACATGGTCAGGACGTTGTAGATCCCAAAAACCAAGTGAATAATGACCTCTAACACCATGCCAGTAGGTTAATTTCTCATAACTGAATAATGAGTTGATTATAATGTAAATAATGGTGAGACATGCTAAATGACAACAGGCTTGACATAATACAAAGTATAATAAACAGTTAAACACAAAATGATAATCCACTAACATAAGGTATGTTGAAAAATATGAAATGTAAAAAAATGTTATAAGAAAAACTGAAAAGAAAATTGAAATTGTGAATCGGCAGATGTGTATGAAAAGAAAAGCGAAACAAAATTTGTTTCCCATTTGTAAGATTAGGGGCCCGTTTGGTATAGGGTATTTGGTCAGGGAAGTGATTGACACACTCCCAAATGTTATTGGGACACTTCACTGTACCAGTAGTTAAAGCAGGTTATACTTAAAGTACAACTGTCTATTGCACATAATGGAGTGTCCCAATAAATTTTGGGAGTGTGCAAATCATTTCCCATTTTGTAATTAGGGAATGGTGTGAAAGATAAATAAGTTGTTTGATATGTGATTTAAGAAGAGAGGAAATGTTTCACACCTTTAAAAAGTGATACCTCTCAATATTGGGTGGTATCATCTTTTCTTTCTCTTTTAAATGGTCCACTTTTCTTCTCTCTTTCTCTCTATCTCTTTCCTCTTTTTGAATAATACAATCATTTAAATATTAATTTAAAACAATTAAACAAATAATATTTCATATATAATTAATGTCTTATTTTTATCCTCACCATTTTTCTCTCTCATCTTTTTCTTTCATTTTATACAAATCCAAATCTTATTCTAAACCCGTGATCATAACAAACGGACCATAGAACTTTAGTTTGGAGAAACAAAACAACATCCACAATAACTCAGATTTAGGCCTTTTGGGGTCCTGTGCATGCAAAAAAAAATAACAATAAATATTAAAAATAACAATAAATATTATGAATATTTATGTTTACATATGCTATAATCTCATGTATACACGTGATTTAATGTAAATGTGAATTTGATTTATAGCAATATTATAATCATTGTTACGTTTAAAAAGTTGAATTTCATGTCCATATATTTATTTGGGTATCTCAATAATCTGTGTTTAGCTTGATATTTATACCTCATACAATATGAATTTTTTAATATTACGGTGAATTCAATAATAATAATAATAATAATAATAATAATAATAATAATAATAATATATTAGGTGTTTATTAAATTTATAATTTTACTAATATTTATGAAATTTGGTAATTTTACAGTTAAAGTTAAACGCATCAAATTTAATTTAAGATTAAATCATTTTTAAAAGATTTGAACTTGAATATAAATTGTATTACCTAATCAGAAGATAACATTATTTTACATATGAATTCAAAAGTAAATAAGAAAAATAAAAAAATAGCAACGACATGTGTACCTTTTTTATGATAAAAAATCTGATTTAATTAGGACGTTTAATTTTGCAATGCAGCAAATTGGTGCTCTTTTGTTTATCGAATTTGGTTATTTGAAAGGCAACGTTTTCAAAATTGATTCATAGTAACATAATTTCCTTATTGAATTGTCGATTTTAATTAGAGCATGTGACGATATCTGAAAAATACAAAACCTTTGTTTTCAAACTTTACAAGAATAGATAAAATTGGTTTTTTTCAATAACGCATGTGTTAAAAAAATATACATCAACAAAAACGACAAAGAAATGGTGCCATGGCATAATCGGCTAGCCCTTTGATATAGACAAAACAATGTAAAGAATTAAAGTCATCGGTAGTCTAACTAGATAAAGCATTAAATTATGTACTAAGTTTGACATTAAGTGATACAAATTTGAAACAAAAAGCTTAGTGTGATATAGTTTTTACTTATGTGAGGAGATGTTGTGACTAGGGGTGTCAGTAGCGTCGGGTTGATCCGACCCGGACCCGAACCCGATAAGGCTTATCGGGTCGGGTTAAAAAGTCTTGTCGGGTTAGTTTGACCCGAACCCGATAACCCGACATTGTTATCGGGTCGGGTTAGGGTTGAATTATTTTTCTTATCGGGTTATCGGGTCAACCCGATAAGACCCGAATAATGTTATTTTTTCTTTTTTAAATAGAATCTTGTGTGATAATTAGTCTTTGCATTATACGAGACTAGCAGGGTACCCGCGCGATGCGGTGGCGGGCACCCTGTAATAAAATTTGCGGCGATGAATATCTCGAATTATTGTTTCGGGTTGCTGGATCTCATATTTTTGTTTTGGAAGCTTAATTATATTGTATATTGTGGTTAAAAAGTTGTATTTTTTGTGAAGGGGTGTTTTTAATAGTGTTAATTATATTAATAGGATTTTTATTATTATTATTATTATTATTATTATTATTATTTTATTTATTTATTTATTTTTTTTTTAATGAAGGGGTGGAAGCTTAATATTTTGGAAGCTTAATTATATTGTACATTATGCTTAAATAGTTGTATTTTTGAGTGAATGAGTGTTTTTAATAGTGTATTAATTGTATTAGATGAATAGTGTTTTTTTATTTTTATATGTGCTTTAAATACTTGTAAACTATGTTTTATAAGTAGTATTTACTTAAAATCTATATTAGGAAATCTTAAAAAATTAATAGGAGGGAAGTGTCTAAATGTATTATAAGTAGTATAGATATGAGACAACAAAAACATATTGCTGAGTGCTGACGATAAAACAAGCTTTGACAACTGATTGTAATGAAGAACTTTAACCGAAACATAATGTTATACAGTAGTTAATAAAACTTAATTTTCTTGGACTACTTGATAATACACATGATATAAGGTTATACAGTTTATATGGGAAGTGTTTTGAGATACTACCAAACATTTAGGTGCTTCAATATTAGTCAAACTTTCAACTTTGATATCAATTATGACTGAATATAAAAGTTACTGCCAGAAATTTAGGCTTAAATGGTGAATCAGGTAATTAGTACTCCGTAAAATGTTATAATTATTCGTTACTTTGTTTTTTAGTGGTGGTTAAAAAAATTTACGGAGTAGTACTTTTCTTGGTATGACGATTCCCATGCGAAACGATTAATAGGAAGGAGGTTTAATAATGCCACAGTGCAAGGTTACATAGAAAGTTTAACACTCATGTACGTAGAGTTGGATTTATAGTATAACCCGACAACCCGAATCACCCGACCCGACTTATTCCGACCCGATAAACACCCGAACCGATAACCCGATTTTTTATCGGACCGGGTTGCGGGTCACTTTTTAAAAACTCAAAACCCGACTCAACCCGACCCGATAAACCCGACCCAATAACACCCCTAGTTGTGACACTAGCAGCTATAAAGAGTTGAATAGTTGGTACTTTTTCCATTCCGAATTATTTGTGTATGATTTTTTAGTTATTCTAAATTAATTATTCATTATTGAAATTAGATATTTTATCGGATTTATCATTTTACATATACTTGAAGTAATTATAACAATAATTAAGAAAAGCAATAATTAATTAATCAGAATTAAGACTATTATTCCCCGAAAAGTAGAAAGAAAAAGGTACTAATGATTATACATTTTTTAAAATGTGTCTTTTATCGCGAAATAATAATTTTGAAACAATATGAGTGTTAAACAACCAATTAACTTACTTATAGAAACGTTCTATAAACATAAGCTACACAACTATTGTAAACCCTACAAAGCATTGTTGTCTTTATACACTCAAATTTACCACCTTTTATTTGTATAGAAACGAGTTTTTTAATGGCTGCGTGCTGCAACGAGTATGACACAAGTATTACATTTTAAAGCCAAGAATTTGTAACTTTTAGCAATATTATTTATCTAGTTTTAGGATTAGTCATAAGATAATAAGTTTATAAATAATTTGAGGACAAAAAATTTTCACGCTCACCAAATATATAGTTCTCATATCAAAACACTCACCTTCTGATCACATCTAATCACATTCATATACGATCTTTGATTACTAACACCACCAAATATATGGTTCATATATCATATACAATCTTCGATTACTATCTAACACCATCAAATATATGGTTCTTATATGAATGCTCACCTTCTATAATGACATTCATATATAATCTTTGATTACTGTACTATTTAACACGCATGACTACCGTTAATATTACCCCGTATTAAAAAAGACATTAACATGATTGCAATATATAAGTTTATACTGGAAAACAAAATTAACCTGTTTATTACTCTTGTTTTTTTTTGTTAGACAGCGATTTAATTCTAATTTTTATTTATTTATTTATTTTTTAACATAATCACGTGTGATTAATTTGAGTTTAATAAACCTGCTACACTTTAATGTTTACAAGTTTATGATAACTGTAAAATCTGAAAATTAACATAATCTGTAATAATGATCAACAGTCTCTCAAGTGAAACTCGTTTAATTTAGTTGACATCATAAAATCACTTTTATATCCATAATTGAAAAGCCAGCTAGTCATATTTGAAAAGGCTTGTTGTTCATGAAACCCGCTAAGCACTATAAATAAGGGATAGCATATTTCCTAAAAAATGATCTTAAGCTTCAATATACAAATGACAAGCTACGTTGATACGTTTGTATTAACCAAATTTTTGTTAACAATGGTAGAAGTTCTAAGGGGAAGGTGTGCAAGCTAAGTGTCATCCTTTAACAAGTCCATTATGGATTACATTCGTACCACGCACCCTAGTTCATTTGTAGCTTGATTTATATTCGCACTAATTGTCCTCTTTGCTTCTTCTTAAACCTCCGAAAAAGGTACTTAATTTAATTATCATATTCACTAAACTTTTAGATGTTTTCAGATTTCGTAAGCTGTTCACTTTTTTCATTTACAGCTCCATATGCCACATTTGCCGAAGATGCAACCAAAGCACCTGAAGTGACATCGATTACATCATAGCTGGGGGTGGAACTTCTGGCTGTGCATTGGCAGCCACACTTTCACAAGGCGCAAAAGTATTAGTACTCGAAAGAGGTGACTTGCCATATGGTATCCCCTCCATCAACACCATAAATGGCTTTTTTGAAACACTAGCGAACCTTGGTCCTACCTCTCCTTCTCAAACCTTCGTGTCCACAGATGGAGTGGTTAACCATAGGGCCCGCGTTCTGGGTGGTGGTTCTGCATTGAACGCGGGTTTTTTCACTGAGGCGGAACCTGACTTTATTAATGAAGCAAGGTGTTGGACCCAAAACTTGTTTGGGAATCTTATCAGTGGGTTGCAAAGAAAGTGGAATTTGAGCCGAAAGTGTTGGCATGGCCAGAAGCGGTGAGAGATGGCTTATTAGAAGCCGGCATGTTGCCAAATAATGGTTTTACATTAGAGCATTTATATGGGACTAAAACTGGCGGCAGTATTTTTGATCAGACCGGGAGAAGACACACGGCTGCCGATTTGCTAGAATATGCTGACCCAAGCAATATTACGGTTTACTTGAATGCAACTTTGCACCGAATATTATTCAAAGCCGATGGTAACTACAGTTTATTTCTACATTTGTCAGTATAGAAAGTACTAACTGTGTTGTAGTAACCAAAATGTTACGTCCTCCTAATCTCTCTCTATATATAAGACACTTAGACACAACATCACTTTCAATTAAAAATAAACTTAGTGAACATAAATCGTTTATTTTGTATAAAATCGTTGTACCAATTTTTCTAAATCGAATCAAGTATACATCCACTGATATTTGATATGATTATGCTATGTTATACTTATATCTATATATACCAATCAAGTATCTTCGCGAGACCATCAAAACCAGATATTAACTGGTTTATGTTAAAGCCAACCAACTTTGTGAGAATTCTATAACGTTATATACACTTTGGCAATCTATCAATAAGATACTCGATAGCTTTCCAGTTTATCATAACAGTCAAGTGTAAAGCATCAGTAGGATTTCGTAAAATATCTACAAATTGTTGTCAATGGTTATGCTTTTCTCTTGTTGGTTCATAACTTGGTAGTTTTATATAAACCTCAAAAATGAGGGATTGTGTTTCTTCAAAATCTTGTGTTGCAAATGTTAATTGCCGTTATAAAGGTATCAAGATGATGTTATAGTGTGGGATTTCAAAAATCACACGTGAGATATTATACGTGTTAATTCTTGTAATATAATCATAAATCAACCTAAACTGTTCGAGGCCTAAGTTTGATAATGCAGAGCCGTAGGCTTATCTCATCTTGTAATGATTTGACAGTATTAGCCAAACAACATATTCAATAATCTTGCCATTGCCATTCCTTGACCTGAATTACTACTATAGTAAATATTATCAACACAAATGTATTCACATATCGTACTCAAAAGGTAGCTTAATCGAATTATAACGAGTATTATCTAATCTTCATGAAACATCAAAATATAATAATAAAAGATTTTAAGTTAATGGTTTAGAATATGTACAAAAGTTGGGGCAATCAGGCTTTTTTAGCAACCCAAAATAAAGTTTTAAGCCCAACTTAATAACAGCTGTTGGAAACAATACATGTTAATAAAAGCTGGCTATCATACAGGATGAGGCCTAACTAAGTTTTGCGACTGTTATACGTGTGACTTGTCACAGGAGTATTTTAATTAGTCCAACACGCGGTTTCATGTGATAAACCCTAAAATGGAAGTAAACCATGCGAAATCAAAACTAGAAACATTCCGTTTAGTTGTTGATTCTAGAATTAACCACTTCAGATATTGGTGCCCTGTATTAATCAAATTTAAATGTTATCGGATACACATCGTTGATGTCATTCAACTAAAAGTGAGAACATGCACTTAAATGTATCTTGTATTCTTGCTCATGAGATCCACAAGGATACTCCCTATAGTTTAGGCTTGGCATTAAGTTTTATCGGTTTAGTTTGATAGTAAATGATAATAGTACTGTTGTGATTCTCATAGACATAGTCATTTTCAGTCTTTTGCAATTAGTATCACATTGCACACATAAGTTATAATCATGATATGTACACTATTAAATATTACTCACAATACCAAATCATAACCAATTAACGAAAGCATCGTTAACAAAATACTCAATCCACATTGTAGAAAACATACACCAAGAAGTATCTAATAGTTTGTAAGACAAATATATCTCTTAGTTTCGACGCTAATTAGCGTTCTATTAATAGCATTCATTTCCAATCTTTTAAACAATTACTTCCGTATGAGAATTCGAAAAATGGTGAGGAACTTATACACCAAACGAAGCAATCAAAAAGCCTTTTATCAACAAAATTAATCTCGAAATTTTTAATTGGTTAGTATATATCGCATTCAAAAAACTTCATTGAACATGTCAAGCCAACTTTTATGAAACTGTCAAAGACAGGTGTTCTTTCTTGTCCATTTTGTAATGTAGCCTCGGTAAGCAATTGAGCATGTACTGGTTGTATGTCACGTTGTCCATGTCATTTGAGCCAAGCATTTCAGTTCCGCGTAATCTACAAGATGTGTTTTCGTATTTGACTTTATGCTTGATTTGTCAGGGATTGGCAAGGCTGTCCAAAAATAAGAGGGATATTCTCATCTTTAGTTACGTTGAAATAGCGAGCTAGATAAATTCATGCCAACGGTAAGAAGAAACAAGTTGAGGATATCTTCGCTTAAGTTCGAAGTATATAATCTATCATGGTACGTTGTCTAATTTAATCGATGTTTGCTGAAAATTATTGTCTGGTCAAGTTGGATTTTAGACCCAAGGGGTGACTTTAGTTAGTGAGACCGTGAGGTTCTTTTGTTGTGGTTCAAAGTAAGTTGTCTTTATGGTTATCTTCCATGGAGGCTATTTATGTTGATCATGTACTTCATTCTTTATTACTCTATTTTTTTTTAAAACTCTACTAACACAAAAAAATAATAATAATAAAAAAGGTTGCTTAGTTTGCAAAATAGAAAAGATAAAATAAAATAATAAATAAAAGCTTTCTTAGCAAGTAGAAGGAGAAAACTTATAGTACTTTACTTGCTAGTAGAAATTTTAGTTTGACTCTTATAAATTTAAGGATAGCTTCTATTGAAAATAGATTCGATAAGAAGAAAAACTAAAATGAGAAAAATAAGAAGGATTCTAGCAACAAATTCAAATAAAAAGGAGATATTTAAGGGTAGTTGAATTTATTTTTATAAATGCATCTAAAATGTAAGTTTATATTTTCTTCCCACCCTTTTTATTTTATTTATTTTTTGCTCATTTGATCTTAAGTCATCTTGTGTTTATTAAAATAAAAACAAACATATCATTTGGAGCTTTAGTCCTATGGTAAGGGTGTTTGTGCCCGAGTCAATAGACCCGGGTTCAAACCTCTTCCTTGGCACTAAAGGACATTTGATATCATCCCCTAACCGCAAATGCTCAGATTGACTGGTCAGCGAGGGGCCTCTTGTAGAAAATGGTCAGGGTTCATAGCCCACCTCCTGATACGTACAGTCACTGGGACAGATGCTCATTGTCTGGGACCGGGTCCTTGAGAGAGGGTCCNTTTTTTTTTTTTTTTTTTTTTTTTTTTTTTTTTTTTTTTTTTTTTTTTTTTTTTTTTTTTTTTTTCATCCTTTAATTTGGATATTTGACAATTTAGTCTACAGATATCGTAATTTTGTTGCATTCTAGGTGCACAACCTATATAAGGAAAACCGGTTACCAACTCTAAAATTTTATTTTCCATTTTTAACTTAACGAACAATGTCAATTGACAATATATGATGCCATGCACGTCTTTTTCTTTATATATATCTTTTTATGATAACACTTATGGGTGGCAAATTAAATTGGTTGTACGAGTTGAGTAGTGACTAACATTCACTCTTTGTTTGTTCTTATATTGTCAATCGTAAATAACATACAACAGATATTGTTATCAATTTTGTACAGTAGTATGGTTTTAGTTAAAGAAACCGATCCAGCATGCTGTAGTAATCCGTAAGGATGATACATTAGACAGGTTTCGAGACATTAAACTTGTTCAACCAAAGTGTTATAGCAGAATTAGTTTCACAATTATCTATTGTCTTCCGAAAGAAAAACTAATCTGTTGAGATTGTTACATACACATTTATTGATATGATTATGCTATGGCTTGTTTTAAGTACGAAAAGAGTATCTTCGTGAGACCATCAAACCCGATATTGATGGTATATGTCAAACCCAACCAAAGTTGTGAGAACTCTAAAACGTTCAAAATAAAACATTATATACACGTACTGTATTCGTACAATCTATCAAATAAGATAACTTGAATCCATCTCGGTTAATTTCTGGAGGGCATCAACAGAAATCGAAAGAATTTTGCATTGTAATGGGGAACTTAGAAACGAAAATGAACCAAATCAAAGAATGACGAGTTGTTCGTTCGCTAGAATTGTTTTATGCAAAAACTAAACAACATTTTGTTTTTGTATGTTATACAATATACTAGCTAGGGAGTATATGTTATTGCAATGCAATATGTGTAACCTTAACCACCATTGATAAGTTGATAGCAGGTCAAAGCCTTAGCGCCATATATATTGTTTGATTGTTACATGTCAACATGAGTCCTGCTTTTTAGGCAAAAAGTCTCATTTTTACATTACCTTCGAGATAATGAACTTGTAGTGATTGGTTTTTGAGTGGATGTGAAAAATCTATGAAGTTTTAAGGAAAAATATCTTTTGAACTTTTCTTAGATTTGTCTTGTGTTATACTATATTAAGTAAAAAAGATGTGGTGAAATTACGAACTATTAGTGAAGTTGTAAGCTTTTGGAAAAGATATATTAATTTGTTTTTTGTAAATTTATGTCAATGTTTTAGACGTGCTATTATCATAATGCTTGGTTTTTCACATACCTACGGTTTGTTAGGGGGAAAAAACCGTTAACAAGTTTCAATATTCTATAAACAACTTATATTATATCCTTAAAATGAACTTAAGTTTTCTATATGAAAATGACAATACACGTCGATAAGTTTGCATTGATTTAAATAATATTAAGGCCGGGAAGCAAAAGTTCTAAGGGGAAGGTGCAAGTGTCGTCACTAGAATTTAGGCAATAACTTAACATATTAACGATAGTTGGTTGTTCATCCACTTCTTATAGTCAACATCCATACTTTACTAGTTTACTTTACTTGTATATATATTTTAACACCATTCCATTCAATCAAGTTCATCCTGTATCAAATCCAACATGGACTATGTTCGTACCACAAACCCTAGTTCATACGTAGCTCGATTTATATTCACACTCATTGTCTTCTTTGCTTCTTCTTCGACCTCCGAGAAAGGTAGTTAACTAGATTATCATATTCATTGAACTTTTTTATTTTAACACATTTTGTATGCTAAGAACTGTTCTCATTTTCAGCTCCATACGCCACATTTGCAAAAGACGCGACCGAAGCACCGGAAGTGACATCCTACGACTATATCATAGTTGGTGGTGGAACTTCAGGTTGTGCATTGGCAGCCACACTTTCACAAGGAGCAAAAGTTTTAGTACTCGAAAGAGGTGACTTGCCATATGGTATCCCCTCCATCAACACCATAAATGGTTTTATTGACACACTCGCGAACCTTGGTCCCACCTCTCCTTCCCAAACCTTTGTGTCCACTGATGGTGTGCTCAACCAAAGGGCCCGCGTTCTAGGTGGTGGGTCTGCCATAAACGCGGGCTTTTTCACTAGGGCGAGTCCTGACTTTATTAATAAAGCAGGGTTGGACCCAAAACTTGTGAGGGAATCTTATGAGTGGGTTGAAAAGAAAGTGGAATTTGAGCCAGAAGTGTTGCCATGGCAAGCCGCAGTGAGAGATGGATTGTTGGAGGCCGGCATTCTACCAAATAATGGCTTTACTTTAGAGCATTTATACGGAACTAAAATTGGCGGCAGCATTTTTGATCGAAATGGGAGAAGGCACACGGCTGCCGATTTACTAGAATATGCTGACCCAAGCAACATTACGGTGTACTTAAATGCAACCGTGCACAGAATATTATACAAACCCGATGGTAACAACATTAACTCCTACGTATAATGATGCGTCCTCCAAACTTATATATAGAACTCAGCATCACATTTTTTTTAAGTATATTACATGTGATTAATTTGTTCAAAAGTACAACATTAGTCGATCGTCACCAATACCAACTACTGATATGATATGGTTATTAAAGACAATTTTTTCTTTCATATTTGGTCTCTCGCGATTAAGAACTAAAAATGAATTTAATAAAGGGTCCAATGAAAAAATAGTATCGATGATGAAATAATTCTATAGATTCAAGCAAATCACATGGACCATGCATGTAAGTTACCATATTTTAACTAAATGTTACTGTATATCATTTTCTTACAGTAGAAAAAACTTCAGAAGATGTATCCTTTTCTTGCAGAACTAAAAGCTATAGGAGTGTTGTACAAGGATATGAAAGGGAAACAGCACACGGCAGTTTTAAACGAAGGGTCATTGCTGAATGAAGTTATATTATCGGCAGGCACACTTGGTAGCCCACAGTTGTTGATGTTGAGTGGTATTGGCCCTGCTGAACATCTAACAGCCCACAAGATCAAAGTAGTTTTTGACCAGCCCATGGTTGGACAGGGCTTGTCTGATAACCCAATGAATATAGTACTCGTCCCTACAACCATGCCCGTAGAGATTTCACTCATAGAAGTTGTGGGCATTACCCGATTTGGCAGCTTCATTGAATCCGCAAGTGCCCATATAAACTTGCCATTGCTCACTAAATTCGGTTCTCAATTTGCACACTTTGTTAACAAGGTTTGTAACATTATTGGCTAGTCGTTGTCTTAGTTGCATAGTAAAAATTAGATATGTTGTGATGCCTTTCTAACAAGTTACGATATTTCAGACTCCAAATATTGACAAGCTAAGATCTGATATTGGGCGTCGCTTGAATTTGGATCTATCAGGACTTAACGCCGGACTAATCCTTGAAAAGGTGATGGGTCCGCTCTCTTTAGGTGTCCTTGAGCTCGAGACACTAAATCCAGAAGATAGTCCCAAAGTCACATTTAACTACTTTAAAGACCCGCGAGACCTGCAATCATGTGTTCAAGGCATGGAAACCATTGTGAAGGTATTGGAATCGAAAGCACTATCCAAGTTCCGTGATCCATTATTGTCAGTTAACGAGTTGTTGGCTTTGGTGGTTGCTCTACCTCTAAATTTGAGACCTAGACATATCAATGCACCATTTAATCTAGAGCAATATTGCAAAGACACCGTGATGTCTATATGGCATTACCATGGAGGATGTCAAGTTGATAGAGTTGTTGATCGCAACTATAGAGTTGTCGGTGTTGGTGCACTGCGTGTCATCGATAGTTCAACACTACTAAATTCACCAGGAACAAATCCTCAAGCAACCATGATGATGCTCGGAAGGTAGGTGACAAATATGTGTTACTTGCTTTAGACGAGTATATATAAAACTTTAACCGAAAGAAAAAGTAAAAAATATCGATCTAACAACAGTTCTTATTTTGATACAGACTAAAGGAATAAATGTTAAGTTAGATACATTTCAGACAATTATCCCGTCTTATACTCATGAATTTGGCAATTTCAGGTACATGGGTATAAAAATGCTGGGAGAAAGGTTGGCATTTGGAAAGATATAGGAAATGTGTTCGTGAAAATGGTTTTCTTATAAAGTTCTGTCATACATTTCACCTGGAGATAATTGATTAAATCTTTTGAACTTTGTTTAGGCTTGTTGGTTATGTTTTAGAGTAATTTTTCCTTGATAATTTGTATAACAGTTTTTTTAACATTCAATTGTTTCTTCAATCTTCAGAAGGGGAAATAATATAATTTTAATTAAATATGTTATAAATTAAATATTGGCATTTGAATCTACGTTCTGTTTATAAAGTAGCAAATAAATCCGATTTTAAGATTTCTACAATATGGAGCAATATTTTGGTTGGAAAAGTTGAAGAATGGATAATGGATATGCCACTTAAAATCCATCTATCGTATCTTATAAAGATATTATTATTATTATTATTAGATCAAAGACAATAGAAAGTTTTTAAAAATACTTCATGGTTTCAAAAGCATCCATGGAATTAAATGAGCTTTAAATCGAATATTTTAAAGCCATGCCCGTTTTGACATAGATGCATGGGCACTCGTAAAATGTTTTATAATCCTTTTTAGTGACTTTCCATTCGCCAGAAATGACTATGAGTAAAATAGTAGTAACCCTTACAATCGTTTCTAGGTTTGGTCACCAACTCACCATTGGTTCGAATGTTCAATGCAACGTGTATCTTTGCTTAAATCTTAAGTTGATTTTAGTCTCACAATGCTAGGTTTGACTGTTTGAGTATTAAATAACAATATCCATGATAAATTAACAATGAAACATATGTAACAACATCAAAGTCAGGATAGGGAGTTGACATGCCACTTTAGAGGGCAAGGAAAAATTCTCAATAATTACATATAGCAATTGAATAATCATTAATTCTTACCAATAATAATGCATACAGAGAATTGAAATGCATAATTACATGGTAACTTTGCTGGTGTTATTAAAAAAATACAATTAGATTGAATCCTTATTAATTGTTTTTTGTTCGGTTTTATCGGTTCTCAATCATTTGGAGGAAAATAATAGGAGTTGCATTAGGTTTGATGCAGGTTGACCTCGTATGATACGACCCGTTAAAGTTGTATTGATAGTATGCACCACTTCAGGCGGGCGCGAGCTCCTTAAAAAGAAAAAACGAAAGCTGAAATTATTTTGATGAGAAAACTCCTAATCTTCATTCATTATGAAAACTTTAAATACTAGTTTATGGAAAACTCTCATAAACCAAATACCTATCCTAACACAAAACAAATAAGTATCCCAAAAATAATGACTTATCCTAAAACAATTAAACTAAGATAGTTATCCAATCACAAAATCCTTGTGCCATGCCGGGGCAACCGTGGCACTCTTGGTTCGCCCTCCCCCCTTAGACTCCGACGTAACATTCCCTTCCCCTTTAGAAAACACCTTGTCCTCAATTGGTGCTTTAATTGAGAGTCCTCGTTGAGAGGGCTACTAAATTAGGGTTCCAATATATATATATATATATATATATATATATATATATATATATATATATATATATATATATATATATATATATATATATTGTTTATCGATCACTATTCACGAGGTACTGTTCTTCAAGCTACTGTTCATGGCATCGGGTAGCAACGATCGAGACGCGCTATCTAAGCTCTTACAAATGGGTACGGTGGGCGAATATCAGAGTGAGTTTGAAGTACTTATAAATCGAGTAACGGAGATCTCTGAAAACTTACTTAAATCGTTTTATATCTCTGGCCTTAAACCGGCTTTACAATGTGCACTCTTAAAGTCAAACCCCACAACTTTAGGCAAAGCTTTTTCATTAGCCCGTGCAACAGAAGCACGTTTTGAGGATCAACGATTGCCTTCTTTCAGCAACAAAACAAGTAGTAACAACAGCGGACTGTAAAACCAAAACTAGACAACGTCGGCTGTATTTGTGAAGGTGTTAGTGGATGGTAAACAAGATGACGTGAAAGTAGTGAAAGTGGTGGGTGTGGCCGATAATCAAAACAGTGATGAGCCAAACGTGTTGGAAGGTAAAGGGTTATAGGTGTTGGGGTAAATGAAAATAACAAAGGGGTTGATAAATAAGTCCAATACTCTGTTTATACCCTACATGTTCTTATTCCGTTTTTGAAGCGTCTAAATGACAAGTACATAAAGAAGAAAAAAGATGGAGGCTACAATTCAAAGAAGATTATGGGATCCCGGAATTAAAAGTGCTTTTCAAGACAACACCTTATGGGTAAAGTGGTTTTGAAGGATTGAGGAATGATATGCCTGTGGGTATGCACAGGGACTTCGTGATGGGTTTGGATAGCCATCATACTTATCAATTGTTTAGGATAAGTATTTGTTATGTTTAAGATAAGTCTTATGTTTGTGTGAGTTATCACATAACTAGTATTTAAGGTCCTGTCATTAATAAAAAGTAATCAATCAAGTTTAAAGATCAAAATATCTCTAATTCTTTTCTTCTTCTTTTTTGACGGAGCTTGCATCACGCTTGATGGGGTGCATCGATACT
This sequence comes from Artemisia annua, assembly GCA_014162995.1. Classification (NCBI taxonomy): domain Eukaryota; kingdom Viridiplantae; phylum Streptophyta; class Magnoliopsida; order Asterales; family Asteraceae; genus Artemisia; species Artemisia annua. The sequence goes on from LBNU01017345.1 coordinate 65,766, forward strand.
ACCTTAACGGGTCGTATCAACCTAGTATAGATTCTTGGACCATTTTTTCAATTGGATTCTCTAAATTCTCTTGTTGTTTTACAAATTATGATTACTTAGTTAAGAATACTCAGAATCCAAAGAACTCTCATAAAGGTTTTATATTTGGTACTGTAATTTTGTGCTCCCCAACAGACAAAAGAATAAGTATAATACATAATGAGAAAAAAGGCATCTCCTAAAGGCATGAGCGTTCCCTTTTAGGCAAGTATATGCCGATTCTTCAATGGTTTATCCCTTCTTTCAAGTCATATAAATAACCGAAGACGGTCAAACCAACCAACTCACTGCCAACTTGAGCTGAAAGGTGAAGAGATGTTTGCAATTGATGCATCAACCTCAAGCTAGACCAGTTAAAGGGCTACACTCTATTGGCATGTATGTTCAAATGTAATATGTGGGTACGTGAGGTTTGCCTCATTGTTCTTGTATGATATGCCAAAGGAGAGTTGCCCTGTAACTGCTTATTGCTTACCTAAATCGCGTCTACAAATGTAGAATTATATTTAGCAGAGTCCGATCAGCTAATTAAAGATCAAATTCTTACATTTGCATGACCATACAAATGAAGACATGGTTCGACCAGTTCTCCTTTAAATACGGTGGTGGTGCATTATATGATGTTGGCCACTGCCACGGGTGGTAACACTGCTATCATATTTTTATTTTCTTTATTGCTTCATAACCAAATATATTTGCTTAGTCAATGATGTGTAGTTCAAGTTATAACCAAAATGGTATCTCTTTTGTTTAGGCTGACTGTGAGCAATTCATAGTTCCCAAAATTGGCCCAGTTCAAATATCTTTAATGGGTTCTTTTTATGATGTTTGGCTTATACTAAAAGTCTACTCTGATTATTTAAGGCAAATGATAATGTGTTACTGTGTTTAGTGGATGTAATAAACCAAAATACTGATTAATCTAATTTTATAAGATCACTTTCATTCAAACTTTGTCATACACTAGTCTAACATTTACAAATTCAAACAACGGAAACACTATGCATATATTTATCTTGTCACCTTTAGAGCATCAGGTATGATAACACCAAAGGTGTCGCCATTCTTATGTGGACACCAAATGGCTTGAGCTATTTATGTGCCACCATACCCGCCTTTTCTCCCCTGGTGCCATTGTCCAAGTCCTTCAATTGGCGTTCGCCAATTCTTCACTTACATTTTTTTTTTAAAATTGGTGTTTTTTTTGTTGTGTTTGTGTTTTACTCGGGTATGGTGGATCCCAAAAGGGGTGAAATGGCTTGAGTGATGAGTGAGGGGTAGTTTGGCATGTAAATGTTGAAATAGGATCGCCGAGGTGGCGCTGAGGTGGCAAAATGACTTGAACCATGACATCTGATGCTCTTAAAGTTAATAAATCAAATTCTAATTATTCTATTTCCTATCTCCGATATAAAGCATCCCTAATGAAAGGAAAAAAGATGAAAATGAAAAGCTGAATAATTTTTCTACCAAGTAAAAGATATTATAATTGTCATTGCATGGAACTTTTTTTTGTGGTGAAAAGGGTGAATATATATTAATACCTAGAATCATTACAACAAGGAATAGACAGGCCCAAATCTTCAACATACAAACTGTATTCGGCAATACAATGCAAAAATTGCACGGAACATTTAGCTGCATATAAAGAAAGTATAATCGCAGAATGACTACAATACCTTAACTTGATTACAAAAATAGCACACCGGCCATACAGATTTTATATTTATACTAAAAGTGAAGTAACTTTCAAAAAAATTCTAAGGTAGTTCCTAAATAATTTCTAAAGTGGTTCCTAAAAAATTTTTTATATCGCTTCTAAAAGTTTTCGTCGTCCAAGGTGGTTCCCGGGAACCGCTTGATAATACATGGATCCGCCGACCAAATGAGTAGCTTAAAAGTACATTACAATCTTCAACTGCATGCATATCCATCTACTCTTGAAGTGTTGTATATACTGTATCATGTCAATGGAGTTCATCATACCCAACTGATAACGATATCTTCAGTTTTAAGAGATGGCTAAAACCGCCATTTCAACAGTTGTAACACTTCTTGTATTAACTGTGGTTCCATTTTTAAGAGGGGATAATTCCAAAAATGACCAAGTTGCTCAATCGATGGGCTTTATTGACCTTAGATTTGAAAATTCTCGTTTTGGCCAAGGTGGCCTGGTTGCCCAAAACGTGTCGCTCCCATGGGACGCCAAGTGTCCTAAGTTGCCCAAATTTTTCTGAGTTACCCAAAATTTGTCGTGAGTTGCCCAACAGTTTGCCACTTGGCGTCTCATGGGGGTGACACCTTTTGAGCAACCGGGCCACCTTGGTCAAAACGAGAATTTTCAAATCCAAGGTCAAAAAGGCCCATCGATTAAGCAACTTGATCATTTTTGGAATTATCCCTTTTAAGAGCAGCAATTAATGCTCATTTCTACGATCAAACATGTCCACAGCGGAAAATATATTTTCCAAACAATTTGCATGCCTCTATCTACGACCCTAAAGACCCAGCCCGCCTTCTAAGGATGTTCTTCCATGACTGTCATTTTTTAAGACAAATTTTTACAACCTACACTACCTATCTCCAATGAGGCTTGAACCCACAACGTCTTGGTTGATAGGGCACTCACATAGCACTAGGCCAAAGGTTTTAGGTTATACCTGTTTCATCATTACCTAATCTTGTGTTATGACATATGTTTATGAACAAATAGCGATGTGATGCATCGTTGTTGCTTGACTCAACTCATGGAAACAAGGCGGAAAAAGATGGGACCGCCAAATATTTCAGTTCGATCATTTTATTTAACTGATGATGCCAAAACGAAGCTTGAAAAGGCATGCCCTCGTGCAGTTTCCTGAGCTAATTTAATAGCGATTTCTGCAAAAGACATAGTGGCAGTGGATCTTTTTCCTTTTTATTCTCTTTATTTGCAAGTATCATTTTTTTTCGTTTAATTGCAAATTCTTAATCAGTCTTCAAATATGCAGTCTCGAGGTCCATGGTCGCATATACTTAAAAGGAAGGAAAGATGGACCAGTATCAAAAGCCAAGGAAGCTATAAATTTAGCATCTAGATTAAATAAGTGACATTTCAAACACTTATGCACTTATAACACACTGCAACACAAATAAAGACACATGGCTGGCAGACGAAAAGCATATAGATAATGGGAATATTAATATTAAGAATCAAGATATACAAACTAGCAATGTTAAAGACATCAGTCATATTCTAAAGCATAACTATAGATAACAGAAAAAGATAACTAACCAGCCTTTCGATATGCTTCTTCAGTACACTCAAATGAACAGACCAGGTGAACTTAAAATCTTGTGGTCATCATGCAGAAACTACATCTGACTGACTTTACACTTTTTGCAACATTGTGTGAGTCATGGAGATGAAAGAGGGCCATTGCTTGAGTGGGACTCACCTAAATAATCACAAATCCATCAATGAAAATATGCAATCTGAAATTCTTCCCGCAAAATTCACCATAGCGATTGAAAACATCTTTAAATTTTTACTAAAAATAATGCATATAGAAAATTACAATGCATGACTAAATGGTATAATCATTGACTTCGTATAGAATCCAAAGAAGTCACACAAAAGGTCTTATATTAGGTAATGTAATTTTGTGCTCCCCAACAGACAAAAGAATATATATGATAGAGAACAAGAAAAAAAAGACATTTTCAAAGGCATAAGCATTCCCTTTTATGAAGGCATATGCCGATCCCTCGATGGTTTATCCTTTCTATCATGTCCATATAAATAAAACCTGAGATGGTCAAACCAACCAAGTCACTGCAAGCTTGAGATGAAAAGTCAAAGAGATGTTTAAATTCATGCATACTCATCAAGCTAGATCAGTTAAAGGGCTACCCTCTATTGGCATGTGTGTTCCAAATGTAATATGTGGGTGCATGATGTTTCTAATCATCTGCCTTATTGTTCCTATACGACATGCCAAAGGAGAGTTGCCCTGTAACTGCTTATTGCTTACCTGAATTGCTTACCGCATAGTCCGAGTAGCTGATTAAATATCAAACAATTCTTACATATGCATCTCCTTCACTAACAAAAATATTTGAGCCTTGATATATAGGCCTAATAAAGGGGCCTAATGGTGGACCTAAGGCTTTAAATACTTGTACAGAGCATGCACTGTACAAGTATTTAAAGCCTTAGGTCCACCATTAGGCCCCTTTATTAGGTCCACCAAACATATTCCAAAATATTTTCTTCATTAAAAATGTCTCATTTTATTTTTTATTTTGTTTGGTTTTTCGGTTAACAATTTTATATTTGGGCTTGGGCCAACTCGGCCCAACAATACCTTTTCGACCCACAAAATCTGTTTTTTTTACTAGTAATAAGAACGATATATTACTACTATCTATAATTTGTGTTGAGGCACATTAAAAAAATTTATTTTTCATCATTTTATATTGACTTGGGAGGTGTTATCATAGCTGTTAAGGGCATAAGCCATTATGAGATATAGATGGAAACAGAGCAACAGATTAGTTTGTAGTCAATGTTCCAAATTGATTCTGAATCACAAACGTAAAACATAACAACACGATGCTTGTAGATTCAAATTATTAAATATAAAAAGCGTACCTGAAATCTATGAATCTTGGTGTTTTCACATGCCATGAAATCTATGAATCTTGTCAAAGAAACTTATATATCCACAAATTAAGTTAAAAGATGATACACTGAGCTTGTTGTAGTTTATGAATTCACGTTCTTAAAAAAAAAAAAAAAAAAAAAAAAAAAAAAAAAAAAAAAAAAAAAAAAAAAGGTTTCAAACCAGATTTGGATATGTAAAAACAGCATTCAGATTTGTACAATATTTATTTTGCAATTGTAAAAATATGATTTTTTTTTTTTTTTTTAATTTTATTTTAAGTGAGGAAAAATAAAAAATTACATTATGATGTAAATTTCTTTAAAAGTACCACCTTTGTGTATATATTTTTTAATTTACAATGGTCTAATAAAAAAAACTCCCCAAAGGGTATACTAGATCATAACTAAATCCAATCCAATCCAATGGTCAAAAACTTTGATCCGCGTGCTTCACTCCCATTGGCCAATAATCTACCACCCCCAATATAAACACCAAACACAAAAACACAATATACACATTTACTATCTTTACTTTTGCACTAATTGCCCAACAACCTCAACCTCACTTGCTACTCTTTTATCTACTTCAGTTTTGAGTTCTGCCAAAAAAAATCACCAAGCTTGTATTTGGACAAGCCATGGATTTTGGCCGTGAAAGGTGCGTGTGACATGTAGCATGGCGATAATCTTGTCGTCTTTGTTGAAAATCTAATTTTGGTTCACTAGTCTAAGATCCGGGCTATTTAGTGTTGCATCGTGATTTTGATGAATTATTTAGGTGAATTGGTGAGAAATTGTTGTATGATGATAGATTTTGCTGTATGTTGTTTCGGATTTGGATCATGCATTGTAATGTAGTTTTTTATTGGTAAAACATTGTAATGTAGTTGTTTATGCTAGTTCGACCGGTTTTATTGAATTTTAAATGTTATAAAATTGAGTGTTGTTCGTGCGAGTTCATACATTAGGCAAAACTTGTTGATATAGTAATATATATTGGTGATTTTGATGAAATTGGTGAATAATCGATGCATCTGATGTTACCGTCAGTGTATGTTGTTTCGCCTTAGGATAATGTGTTGCAACACATTCGTAGCGGACAAGAGTTTTCTGAAGTGCTGAATATGGCTAAAGAAAAAAAGGATTTCTAGCCGTACCAAAATGAATGAGAATTCATCCTGAAGTCATCTGATCGTCACATTGAGTCTTTATGGTCAAAATGGGGTATATGAATGATTGATTACATTTGATTTATTTTTAATTTTTTTTCTAACTAAAATATGGTTTTAGACTAAAAAAGTTGAGGAATATTGAACTTGGTGGATCTTCCAGGCTCGGAACGAACTTCCAAGACCGGCTCAACGGATACCCGACAACAAACGGAAGCAAACGTATGACACTTAACTCGTTCTTTGTTTTCTTAAGTTTTTTCTTTTTGCAAATATCATCCGCATGTATTTATGATGCTAATTGTGTATTGTGTATGTCAGGATATTAACTCCAAAAGGGCCCTATTAAAACGGGTATTCCAGAGCATCCTTAAGAAGGAAAACCCTCTCTGTAGGGAGGGTGCAATCCCTGTAGGGAGGGTTTTACTTCTTAAGGATGCTCTGGAATAACTATGTTAATACCACAAGGCTGGAATTAATATCCTGACATACACAATACACAATTAGCTTCATAAATAAATGGGGATGATATTTGCAAAAAGAAAAAACTTAAGAAAACAAAGAACAAGTTAAGTGTCACACGTTTGCTTCCGTTTGTTGTTGGGTATCCGTTGAGCCGGTCTTGGAAGTTTGTTCCGAGCCCGCAAGATCCACCAGGTTCAATATTCCTCAACTTTTTTAGTCTAAAGCCATAGTTTAGTTAGAAAAAATTACAAATAAATCAAATTTAATCAATCATTCATACATAATCTTACCCCATTTTGACCATAAAGACTCAATGTGACGATCAGATGGCTTCGGGACGAATTCTCATTCATTTTTGTACGGCTAGAAATCCTTTTCTCTTTAGCCATATTTAGCACTTTAGAAAACTCTTGTCCACAGCGAATGTGTTGCAACACACTATCCTAAGGCGAAACAACATATACTGATAGTAACATCAGATACAATGATTATTCACCAATTTCATCAAAATCACCAATATATAGTACGATATCAGTAAGTTTTGCCTAGTGTATAAACTCGCACGAACAACACTCAATTTTATAACATTTAAAATTCAATAAAACCAGTCGAACAAGTATAAACAACTACATTACAATGCATGATCCAAATCCGAAACAACATACAGCAAAATCTATCATCATATACAGCAATTTCTCACCAATTTACCTAAATAATTCATCAAAATCATGTTACAACACTAAATAGCCCAGATCTCAGACTAGTGAACCAAAATTAGATATCTTTATTTTGACTAATTGTGTTGCTGTTACCTCATTCCATCATCTTTCTTTAGATAAAAACGAACTCCGATTTGATTCGAGTTGTTTAAGTTGTTATCTTATTGGATTCGACTGCTTAGCTTGATTCGTATGCTACTTTTTGAGGATTAGATTTGGTGTTTTCTCAAGATGAAATTCACCAAGTTGTAGTTTACTTACATAAATAGTTTGATCAAAGCCAGGCGAAAATGTCACGTTGGTTGCTAGTATTTTACAAGATCAAATTTGGATAGTATAAAAGATGCTGCATTTGAATTCTTGTTTACTGCTCTATATCTCTGCATATACTAATAATTGAATAGTAATATCTATGCTTTCATGTCCACTTAATTGCTCTTAAGATTTCGGAAGGAGCTTTTGGTATGGGAGTTTGGCCAACAACTAATTACAGACCAAGATGAAAGTAATTTTTGTTTCATCTTTGAGGCTTATTAAAATGTAGTGCGGCATGACAACTCATATGCAACCAACCAACCAACTTTCTCTAATAAGCTTAAGACAGTGTTTCGTGGTTACTGCAGTTACGAACGTGCATGACATTGTTTTTGCATAACTGGCATTAACATTTGATGAAGTAGAGGAGTAAAGCAGCTAGGGTTGTTGTAGTATAATAATAATAATAACAAGAAGAAGGATATGAAACAATTTAGGACCTAACTTTGACTTCATTTCTTTGAAGGATGCAATTTCTAGTGTGTTTAACATAGTACTGGGCAGGGCTTCATTAAAAATGCTGCATCAACTAGTAACAGTGAACTTTCAGGAACAAATTCAAAGATGACATGTATTCCTTTTTTGGATTCAGATATTGTAGCAAGGTTCAAGTCCAAAAGAGAACATTTTATGGAACCAAATTACTTAAATACTCACCTTGCTACTACTTTTATGAAAGTTGTGAATGACATTGTCATTCTAGTGGCTCAGGAACTGTGACAGTTATAAAAACACAACTTCTGCTTAAAAATATGGGTAGGATTATAAGCACATCCAAACACTTGGGAACACACATCTTTTATACTATCATATCAATGGTGCCTATTCACCCACAAAGTGGATCTTATTTTTACCCGGATTGTGCTCAAAGGACTGAGTGTTTGAAAATTTAACATACCGGAATTCAGCTTTTATGTATAAAGTTTGTGGTTTATGTATCTTTTATAATAATCTGATCCAGTGCTTAACTATTGTTGACCATATGGCAGAATATATCGAACAGGGAAAGCCTTTGGGGGGCTTACTACTTCTACTTCCTCAAATTCTTTGTCCTGAGAAAAGTGAAACTGTTGGTGGACATGATGATAAGGAGAATTTGAAGAAACAGTTGGTGGATTTAGAGCAGAAGCTAATACACACTACTATCAATGTGAGTGCACATTTTTATGCATAACTAGTATTATTTTTAACATGCGTCTGTGTACCCCTTTCCCCTTCTCTCTACGTTCATATTTCCCCTTCGCTTCTATTCTCCAACTAGTTTTCAATTGCACTCATTTCTGTAATCTACTCATAGCAGTTGATACTGAGGTGTAGTTCATGTATGATTTTAAGTACGAAACAGTATCTAGATATGGTGCTTAAAGAGCTCACTAGCAGTTTTGATGTGTCACTTGCCATTATATGGTGAATATAAATTAGATCAGTTAATATTATTACAGTGTTTCATTCTATTTATATCTTGTTATTAATTGATTTTCTGTTTTACAGTATCCTGTCTATTAAGAGAAATGATGCAGCTGGTCAGCCAGCAACTGCAACTACTGGTGGGTTAGTATATGCTTACAATCTCTCCCTGGTTTTATCGAATTAAAGTTGTTGAAATGATGTGAATTAACTTTTTATCATTGTTAAGTTAAGGATTAATCTAAAATCGTGGACCTTAAATGCACCATTAACTACTCCATCCCTTTGTATGTCCTTTTTGTTTTGTTCCTCAAAACTAGCCTACTTATGATAACAAGACAATTACATAGACATAACTCCATTGTGTATCTCACGCTCATAAAATGTGTAGCAGGACTGCCCAATGATAATTCAGACTATTTTATATTCCTCACCGCTACAAATCTGTCACATGTTTCTGTGACACATTCATACTTTGTATTTTTGTGATTTAACCTTTTTTTCTGTTAAGATCCCTTAATTGTCTTTACTCTTTAGTACATTCTTTAATATGGATAATGACAGTGTTATTCTATTTATTGGCAGATACAAGCTTATTGTCTCATCACCAGCTCCGAAGAAACTTTCATCTCCCACAATTACCAATATACAGGTTATTTTCTATGTACATCTAATTTCTCTAAACTTGATCAATCAAGCATTAAGCAGATAAGGTAGTGGTAAATTTTACAAAACGGCAACATTATATGTCAAATATGGCACCTTTTGATGGCAGTTGCTTGATAAACTGTTGGAGATCATATGAAAAAAGGCGCAGTTATTTACTTGATTTTGGCAGAGTTTAAAAGGCACAAGAATAGGTTAGAGGACTGCTTACTTAGTTACAAAATTTAAAAGGCAAAGTTGCAAAACCAAATGGCTAACTTAGTTTAGGAGAAACCACAAAGTCAAATTGGTTTAAATCTTGCAGGTTTCCATTTCTAGTTTATGGAGGGCGAAATAAACCAATCTAACTTACATTCCATATTATCATAACAACTAAACCTATTTATAATCTTTTTTTTTGAATGACAGCTATTTCACAATTTATACACCACAAAAATTCACTTGTCTTAACCAGGACTTGAACCCACAACCATTTAGCTGGAGCGCTTCTCATACAACAAGGGGTACCATTAGGACACAATCCCTTTGGTGCAAACCTAATTATAATCGTAATGCGTCATTCTATCACTTCATTTATCCCATTATGAAGTTCATTCCATTTCGTCGCTACTTCATTCCGTCATACCAAACGAAATTTTTTTTTTGTTCCAGTTTACCGATGCTTAATCATTTGGAGGAAAATAATAGGAGCCGCATTAGGTTTGGGGCATATTGACCACGTTATAGATTCTTGGGCCCATTTTTTAAAATGAATTCTCTAAATTCTCTTGTTGTTTACAAATTATGGTTACTTACTTAAAAATACTTAGAATCCAAAAAACTCTCATAAAGGTCTTATATTTGGTACTGTAATTTTGTGCTCCCCAACGGATAAAAGAATAAGTATAATACAGAATGAGAAAAAAGGCATCTCCTAAAGGCATGAGCATTCCCTTTTAGGCAAGTATATGCCGATTCTTCAATGGTTTATCCCTTCTTTCAAGTTATATAAATAACCGAAGACGGTCAAACCAACCAACTCACTGCAAGCTTGAGCTGAAAGTCGAAGAGATGTTTGCAATTGAGGCATCAATCATCAAGCTAGATCAGTTAAAGGGCTACACTCTATTGGCATGTATGTTCAAATGTAATATGTGGGTGAATGAGGTTTGCCTCATTGTTCTTGTACGATATGCCAAAGGAGAGTTGCCCTGTAACTGCTTATTGCTTACATAAATCGCGTCTACAAATGTAGAAATATTTAGCATAGTCCGATCAGCTAGTTAAATATTAAATTCTTACATTTGCATGACCATACAAATGAAGACATGGTTCGACCGGTTCTCCGTTAAATACGGTGGTGGTGCATTATCTGATGTTGGCCACTGCCACTGGTGGTAACATTGCTCTCATCTTTAAATCTTTTTATTTTCCTTATTGCTTCATAACCAAGTATATTTGCTTAGTCAATGATCTGTAGTTCTTGTTCAAAAAAAAAAATGATCTGTAGTTCAAGTTATAACCAAAATGGGCTCTCTTATGTTTGGGCTGACGACTGTGACCAATCAATAGTTCTCAAAATTGGCCCAGTTCAAATATCTTCAATGGGTTCTCTTTTTAATGTTTGGGCAGTTTTGGCTATACTAAAATCTACTCTGATTATTTAAGTCGCAAATGATAATGTGTTTAGTGGATGCAATAAAACAAAAAACTGATTAATCAAATTTTATAACATTACTTGCATTCAAATTTGTCATACACAGGGAGGAGCTATGTGAGGACCGGGGAGGGTCCCGGCCCCATAGGTCTAAGTCCGTTAGTGTATTTTTTGCAATTTCGTGTGTATTTTCGGAAAAAAATTTATTCCGGCCCTCCCATTTAATGTATTTCCAAAAAAAATTTATTTCGGCCCTCTCACGAAAATTTTTCTAGCTCTACCACTTGATACACTAGTCTAATATTTACATTCAAACAACGGAAACACTATGCATATATATTTATCTTCACTTAAAGTTAGTAAATCAAATTCTAATTATTCTATTTCCTATCTCAAATATAAAGCATCCCAAATGAAAGGAAAAAAGATATATATGAAAAGCTTACATAAATAATTTTTCTACCAAGTAAAAGATACCGTAATTGTCATTGCACATAACATTTAGCTGCATATAAAGAGAGTATAATTGCAGAATGACTACAATACCTTAACTTGATTACAAAAATAGCACACCATACAGATTTTATAATTATGAACAAGAACAGGATATGTTGCTAATACAAAACAAAAACTAAACCACCTGCAAGGCTATTCATTTTCTTTTAAGAAATGGCTAAAACCGCTATTTCAGCACAGTTGTAACGTTTCATGTATTAACTGGTTCCATTTTTAAGAGCAGCACGTAATGCTCATTTCCACTCATGATCTTCCAATGCAGCTATGCCTAGATTCAGACAAGCCGTGGATGTTGATGATTGTTAATCTGAGTTCTGCAGCGTCTTCTATTTCTGATACCTTGTCATTGCTTGAGTTCTGCAGCGTCTTCTATTCAGACAAGCCGTGAATGCATGCATAAATGCGTTCCTGCCAATAAGCCATGTCCCCCAACCCAAACCAGAACACCCCACCCCCCAAACAAAATATCAAGAGATGATGACATGCCCAAAGCCCCAAGCAATTACACTCTCACAAGAAGCCTCCCTGACGGACCATAAGCCGCCGATGAGCAAGTAGTTTACCTTGGGATTTGCTACCAATGAATGATCTTGTCGCACGCCGATGAGCAAGCAGTTTACCACGAAAGCTAACTCGTGTGAGGTTGGAGTAGCACGCCATTAAGTGAAGGACTGTTGAGTGGTTTGCATAATTCGAATACTGTCATAAGATAAATAAGACATTTATTTTTTTATTTTTTATTTTTTATTTTATTTTTTTGACTTGGCTGCTAAAAACAAATTTACTTAGCTGCTACATGTTGTTAAAAAGTGTTGGTAAAAATCTTGAATAAACGAATCCTTCACCTATGTTGCTTCTCAGTTAGAGTGGTTCCTTCATAACGCCTCAATGAATGAGATTGTCGTTCCCCGCGCTCAAGAACCGTCCGAGATGAATGATCTTGACGAATCTTGTGTAGGGAGTATTGTAATACGTCAAGTGGTTGATAGTTGAAGCATCTTGTTCGCGTGAAACATCTTCTGAAGTCTTCTAGTTTCGGGTATTGTATTGTTTGTGGTGATTGGTATTTGTGCCTAAGATAAATAAGACATGAACTATTGGTAGCTTTTGATGCGTTAGCTATTTATGCCTCTATGTTCTCAAGTTCATATTAGGGAAGAAAGTGAAAGCAAAATAGAAGAAACTAAAAAAATACCATGTTCTTAAATTTTTAGAAGGGATGAAAGGGAAGAAAACTACAAGGAAAGGGAGTAAGTTTTTGAGTTTATTTGGTTCAAACTTTCACCCCATACATATTTGAGGTGAAAGATGATAGAAAAAGAAAAAAGACAAAAATCAAAAGACTTTAATGACAAAAAGAACCTTTGTTACTAGTGGATATATCAAGGTTATCAAGATTGCGATTCTACTTAGGATCATTTTTGTCTCTGCAAGATCGAGATCGTAAGATCGAATCGGGTTCGTAAGATCCTACAAAAATGTAAAATTTTTAGATAGGGGTTGTAGTGTTATATAGTTCTATATAAAATTCGATATAAAAAACCAATTTAAATGAATATAGATGAAAATTTCAAAGTTTAAACATCGTAATAATATAAACAATGCAATACATGCAATTACTTCATGTTTTAGTCATTTGACAAACGATTTAGGTATAAAAGAAATACAAGCAAAGTTGAGTCATGTATTATAGGGTAAAATTGTGTCAAAATTTAAGAAGTGGTATTAATTTAACTAAAAAGTTTGTTTAATAATAAAAATTAGGATTTATAGTAGGATCGGGATTGATAGCGATCCTACGATCTTGCTAGCTATCTTACGATCTTACTTCGATCCTATGCTATCTCTGATCCTACTTAGATCTTGCAAGGTTTACTTATGTGTGATCGTAAGATCGTACGATCTTACGATCAAGATCGCGATCTTGATAACCATGGGATATATATTATGAAGCAAGGCTGTAATAGTAACAAGTGCAATACTCGTGCGTTGCTCGGGTATTCATTTTGAAAGGAAGAAAAAGTATACTTACCTACTCCTTTGATCTCTAAATAATTGTTACCCAAATAAAATAACACACAACTTAAGAAAAACACAATATAAATTATGAATTATAATATTTGATTTCTAAAACACGAAACCCTGTCATAGTAGGCATTGAAATGCCTAAAGTTTAATATACGCCTTTATCATTTCTATTAGTCTCTAAAATTTATAAAAAACTCTGAGTTATACATAATTAAATCAAAGTTTCCATAATTTCTTATGCAAAAGAGTAATACAAACGGAATAAAAGACTTGAAACCATATCTCATAGAACTTGAAGTTTGAAAGCAATGTAAATCAATTTTGCTTTTCCATGAGTTCACAGCAAGGTGAAATCATTAGTAGCTTCATTAATTTATTAAAGTTATATAGAGATTTATATCTGATTATTAAAGCACGTGTTTTGTTTTGTTGTTGTCATGTTAAAGATGTAAATGATCTACTGAAGACAACATTTATAATTAAGCATATATACAATCAGTACTTTTGCTTGATAGTTTTGTAGATTAGGTATTCTATAATCTATTTCAATAACAACAATTGAAGCCTTGTAGCATCGAGGAGGATGAAGAAAAATAATTTAGAAGAGCCAAGAAAATAGGAGTAGTTTGTTGTTTTTAGTTATCATCATCTTAATGAACTAGTTATAATGCCCGTGCACGCACGGGGCTTAGACAAAAAGTTTTGATAAAATATTAATGTTGTTAATTTGATTTTATAAAGTAGTTTTGTATTTTTTTTAATAATACATGTTATTGATCTATGGCGTTTTTTTTACCAACAGGACTGCCCAATGATAATTCAGACTATTTTATATTCCTCACCGCTACAAATCTGTCACATGTTTCTGTGACACATTCATACTTTGTATTTTTGTGATTTAACCTTTTTTTCTGTTAATTGTCTTTAGTACATTCTTTAATATGGATAATGACGGTGTTATTCTATTTATTGGCAGATACAAGCTTATTGTCTCATCACCAGCTCCGAAGAAACTTTCATCTCCCACAATTACCAATATACAGGTTATTTTCAATGTACATCTAATTTCTCTAAACTTGATCAATCAAGCATTAAGCAGATAAGGTAGTGGTAAATTTTACAAAACGGCAACATTATATGTCAAATATGGCACCTTTTGATGGCAGTTGCTTGATAAACTGTTGGAGATCATATGAAAAAAGGCGCAGTTATTTACTTGATTTTGACAGAGTTTAAAAGGCACAAGAATAGGTTAGAGGACTGCTTACTTAGTTACAAAATTTAAAAGGCAAAGTTGCAAAACCAAATGGCTAACTTAGTTTAGGAGAAACACAAAGTCAAATTGGTTTAAATCTTGCAGGTTTCCATTTCTAGTTTATGGAGGGCGAAATAAACCAATCTAACTTACATTCCATATTATCATAACAACCAAACCTATTTATAATCTTTTTTTTGAATGGCAGCTATTTCACAATTTATACACCACAAAAATTCACTTGTCTTAACCAGGATTTGAACCCACAACCATTTAGCTGGAGAGCTTCTCATACAACAAGGGGTACCATTAGGACACAATCCCTTTGGTGCAAACCTAATTATAATCGTAATGCGTCATTCTATCACTTCATTTATCCCATTATGAAGTTCATTCCATTTCGTCGCTACTTCATTCCGTCATACCAAACGAAATTTTTTTTTTGTTCCAGTTTACCGATGCTTAATCATTTGGAGGAAAATAATAGGAGCCGCATTAGGTTTGGGGCATATTGACCACGTTATAGATTCTTGGGCCCATTTTTTAAAATGAATTCTCTAAATTCTCTTGTTGTTTACAAATTATGGTTACTTACTTAAAAATACTTAGAATCCAAAAAACTCTCATAAAGGTCTTATATTTGGTACTGTAATTTTGTGCTCCCCAACGGATAAAAGAATAAGTATAATACAGAATGAGAAAAAAGGCATCTCCTAAAGGCATGAGCATTCCCTTTTAGGCAAGTATATGCCGATTCTTCAATGGTTTATCCCTTCTTTCAAGTTATATAAATAACCGAAGACGGTCAAACCAACCAACTCACTGCAAGCTTGAGCTGAAAGTCGAAGAGATGTTTGCAATTGAGGCATCAATCATCAAGCTAGATCAGTTAAAGGGCTACACTCTATTGGCATGTATGTTCAAATGTAATATGTGGGTGAATGAGGTTTGCCTCATTGTTCTTGTACGATATGCCAAAGGAGAGTTGCCCTGTAACTGCTTATTGCTTACATAAATCGCGTCTACAAATGTAGAAATATTTAGCATAGTCCGATCAGCTAGTTAAATATTAAATTCTTACATTTGCATGACCATACAAATGAAGACATGGTTCGACCGGTTCTCCGTTAAATACGGTGGTGGTGCATTATCTGATGTTGGCCACTGCCACTGGTGGTAACATTGCTCTCATCTTTAAATCTTTTTATTTTCCTTATTGCTTCATAACCAAGTATATTTGCTTAGTCAATGATCTGTAGTTCTTGTTCAAAAAAAAAAATGATCTGTAGTTCAAGTTATAACCAAAATGGGCTCTCTTATGTTTGGGCTGACGACTATGACCAATCAATAGTTCTCAAAATTGGCCCAGTTCAAATATCTTCAATGGGTTCTCTTTTTAATGTTTGGGCAGTTTTGGCTATACTAAAATCTACTCTGATTATTTAAGTCGCAAATGATAATGTGTTTAGTGGATGCAATAAAACAAAAAACTGATTAATCATTTATATAATAAAACAAAACCCCTATTGACAATTTTTCATTTCAAAAAAATTGGAACCATACCTTATTTAGTAATAATTTTATTTAAAAAAAATATATATATTTTCTTATTAAGTAACATTTTATATTTATCCATAACACAAGTAGAAGATAAATACAAAAAATATAGATAAGATATTAAAAAAAAAAAAAATATTATTTTCTTATTAGGTAACATTTTATATTTATCCACAACACAAGTAGAAGATAAATACAAAAAATATAGATAAGATGCAATTAATAATAGAATTAAAATTTTTAAATAATTATTTCAAAAAATTTTAAAAAAAAACCCGCGCGTGCGCGGGCATTATAACTAGTCAAATTTTATAACATTACATGCATTCAAATTTGTCATACACAGGGAGGAGCTATGTGAGGACCGGGGAGGGTCCCGGCCCCATAGGTCTAAGCCCGTTAGTGTATTTTTTGCGATTTCGTGTATATTTTCGGGAAAAAAAAATATTCCGGCCCTCCCATTTGATGTATTTCCCAAAAAAAAAAATATTATTTCGGCCCTCTCACGAAAATTTTTCTAGCTCTGCCACTTGATACACTAGTCTAATATTTACATTCAAACAACGGAAACACTATGCATATATATTTATCTTCACTTAAAGTTAGTAAATCAAATTCTAATTATTCTATTTCCTATCTCCAATATAAAGCATCCCAAATGAAAGGAAAAAAGATATCTTTACTACATATAATGGAGAAATGGTTAAAGTGGAATTGTGAAAAACTTAACTTTTGGTCAATCCCGATTTTACCCTGCACATGTGAAACGAAAATTAATATAAATGCAATGAAAAGTCCGAAACTTATACACCACATTATGGCAACACTCATTTCCTGACTTATGAAACTCTACAACACAACACAATCTTATGAATGGTTGACTTACAAATTTGGCAAATGGGAAATACTTAAAACTTGAAACGTAAATTGAATGTGGCAAATTAATGAAGTAAATTATATATGGCAAATGGGAAAACTTAAAATGTAAACTATATATGGTCAATTAATGACCCTATTAAATTTAAAGCTAACGTAAATTATAATTGCAAATGAGAAGACTTGAAACTGAAATTAGTTATATAGGAAACAGAGTTAATGAGAATTTTTTGAAAAAGAAGGATGTTTAGGAAACACGGTTAACTCATTGACTTGAAACTGTCAATGATTTATATATATGATTTATGAATAGTCGGGACAATATACGACATATACACAAACATCTTATTTCACTCTATAAACCCTAAAACACACACAAGAACATTGTCGACACCATAATCTTAT
The DNA here is from genome assembly GCA_014162995.1 of Artemisia annua. Lineage (NCBI taxonomy): Eukaryota > Viridiplantae > Streptophyta > Magnoliopsida > Asterales > Asteraceae > Artemisia > Artemisia annua. The sequence continues at coordinate 83,464 of LBNU01017345.1, forward strand.
TACCGCCGCATCTGCCGAATCCGCCTCCATCTCACGGTGGTTTAGGTGGTATTGGTTGTTGGTTTAGGTAGCTTTTGTATTTGGTGATTTTTGATTATTTAGTTGGTAGTTTCGGTTGTCCATCACCATCTCGCGGTTGCTCTATCATCGTCTCACAGTAGTTTTTTGGTTTACATCTTTCCATATGTGTGCTTAACTTTAAACATTTGCTATTGTAGACTAAAACTTTTGCTTTTAGTTCTTTTTCATGGACACTAAGATTCTTTTAGCATGTCTTGATCATCTTGCAATTTGNTTTTAAATCTGTAAAAAGAAGCTAAATATAAGTGTTTTACATGTTTTTCTTTGCGTTGTGAATTGTTTGCAGGTTATGCCTACCGTAGGAACTTATTAGTACCGTATAAAAGCAAAGTTGGTGTTCTTTGACGGGTTGCATGCCAGTCAAGTGACGCGAGTAGACACTTATGGCAGGATTAATGCTTACATGATTTGCATATGCACTCTTGCTTTATAGTCTATTGGTTATTGGTATACAATACAGTTCCAAGATATATTGGGATGAGAAACGTTAAGAATAAATTAGAATGGTAATTGAACATATGACTACAGAATATTTGCATGGTTCTATTTGATCTATGTTTAGGGCCTCATTAGTAGAATTCAAATGATTATGTGTAAATGCGGTCTCCAAGGAATATTACAAGGTAAATGTGATGGGTTAAGTTTGAATAAATCTTTTTGATTTATATTTAGAAACTTTTCTGATAATAGGTCAAGCAATAAACTGACATGACTAACATGTTTGAATAAATGTGATGGGTTAAGTTTCTAAATATCGATTAAATGAGCCAGGTTAAAGTTGAGATGAATGAACCCGTCAACACGCCTACTTGAATCCACCATAAAGATTGTGTCTCTATTTTGATACATTGATTAATTATACTAACCAAATATTATCGAGAATTAGGTTTCCAATATATTGTATCATGAAACTGTAATTAGTCGTGTATATTTAAAAAATAGTAGTGTACTCATGTTATGATGTTAGAGAGAAGGCATTGGTAGTCCAAAACAAAAACGGACTGTCATGCACTTGACAATACAAGGCTAAGTCCCTAATGTGTCTTGATAACCCGTAGTAAAAAACCTACACCGTTTCATTTAAAATAGATCCAAGTCATAAAATTTTATAATCAGATTCAATTATGTTTGGTTTGCTCTTTTAGCTTTGAATTCTATTACTTATTACTTATCATTTATCTTTTTAGAAATGGGATCCTTACTTTACCGTCGAATCTTTCAGATCCCTTAAAAACCCACACGCGTGGTACAAAATGGACAAATTGCGCGTCTACTTTGTTTGGACGGATAAGAAAGCCAACAAACTCTACTCGCTCTTGCACGACAAACACGCACGACAAACGACAAACATGAACGTTATACAAAACACTTACCACAATATCGTGTATCGTTAACTGTCTGCCGCTAGGAACCTCCGTTGCTATGCACGGGTACTCGTCTAGTATATGAAAAGCTTACATAAATAATTTTTCTACCAAGTAAAAGATACCGTAATTGTCATTGCACATAACATTTAGCTGCATATAAAGAGAATATGATCACATAATGACTACAATACCTTAACTTGATTACAAAAATAGCACACCATACAGATTTTATAATTATGAACAAGAACAGGATATATTGCTAATACAAAACAAAAACTAAACCACCTGCAAGGCCATTCATTTCCTTTTAAGAAATGGCTAAAACCGCTATTTCAGCACCGTAAACATATACTCATTTTTAAAAAAAGGGGGGTAAAGATTAGAAGCGGGTTTCAATAATACCCGTAGAAGACTAGAAACATTGTCATATGACTTCTAACAAGCATCACAAGGACAAATCTTCAAATTCATAAAATTTCAATACAACTTCCAAAAAATGAGTCAATCTAGTCTTACTGGGTCTCGAGGTGACAAGTACATATAGTGTCATCAGGATAAATTCAATGATATACCAATAATGTATAGAATTACTTACCTATACATATGAAATCCCATTATTATACGTAAATATTAGTTCACACTTCACACAGGTATTTAGTATACTAGAGCGATGTAATAATGAATTAGAAAACATATTCTCGACCCTAAGGACAACACATCGTTACTATATCAAAATATGGTATAAGCAATCCCTACGCACCTTACTAACAGGTCGCACGATTAACATTGGAGAAGTTTATCGCGATGTCCCTGAAGCAAAGAATGTGATGCACAGGCTTGAGCCAACACCACTTGTGGATTCTCTCCTAATCGCTAAGCACACACGGACTAGTTACAACATTGATACCTAGTGATTCCATCCACAACCTCTTGTTAAACAAAAACAACTCCTCAAAAGCAACAGCAAAATGCAAAACCATGATTAACCACCACAAGGAGCACCAACCAATCGGTCCGGCAAACAACGTGGCGCGAGTAAATAATAACGTCCCCAAAGCAAAGAAGGCGCTGATGACACTTGAACCAACACCTCACTTATAATAGTTCATCCACAACCTTTTGGTAACTCGGAACCTTATCAGCTACATAATCCATCCTAAAAACTATAGACAAACCAACGACACAAAACCAGTACCACGACACTAATGATCCGGCAACAACAGCTACATACTAACACCTATACACGATCAACGATATGCTCAATCTGCAAACAAAACTATCTATAGGCAACAACAATCCTATGTTACACCGAAAACAAACCGAGAATACAACAACAATAACAACAATACAATATATACTATCCATAACGTAACTACACCAACAGATAATCCAAAACATCACAACAACAATTTAGGGTGTATAACAAAAACCTATAAGATTCAAGCTTAACTTGTGTGGCTAGACCTTTTGAGAATCAACGACAATCTGAGCTCAATCGCATACTCAGACCAAACCCTTCCACCAAAGTACCTCGTTTTGCAGAGCTGCAGATCAAACTAGCATAAAGCTGATCACAGATCCACTCAAGCCATCAAATGTTTATAATTTTTACAGATCAATGCAAGAAATTTCTTGCTGCATAAGTGTAGTTTTCCAGAATTGTCGCAGGCTAACCATCCCTCACGTCCAATCAGGCCATGAACCGGTACACGGCTAAAGAAATAACCCCATGCCTTGAGGCTAGTGAAGTGATTTTGGCAAAAAAAACATTACGGAGTAAAAGATGGGTTACACATAAAATAGCTAATACTTTAAAAACCCCATGCCTTGAGGCTAGTAAGTTATATAGAAACTATTTACCNTTTTTTTGGTATTTTAGTGGTGTGTTATAAGAATATTATTACGAAAGTTATTTTTCAGTTTTTTTTTACAGCCTTACAGGCATGTTGTATGATTTTTCATCTCAAACTTAGATTTCTAGAACCGGTTTATTTACCGCTAAATGATATAATTGTTTAAATCTTATTATGTTGATGGTATATATGCTAGTAGAATTAAATACTAACTTGCTTGTTTTGTTTTTATGGGTATGTATACCGTAGGGCTTGTGAGATTTACGAGAGTTTAAAATTTCAAAATAAGTCGACTTATAATATAAGTTGTCTTTGGCACAACTTGTCATAGCTTTTGAAATCAAAAGCTCTTAAAAGATAGACTACCTTTAAAGAGCTTTTATAAGGAGCTTGAACTTTTAATGTCTTTTAGCTTTAATTTGTATATTTATATAAGCTCCGGCTACATCATCAAATATATCTGAAAATAAAATCTTTAGCTTCTTCCACCCAACTGTCATATGTGGTAGATTTTAAATAGATATGTAGTTTTTCTTAAGTGATAGATTTTAAAGTTATTAAGCTCAAAACCAAGTTAGTAATGTACATGTCAACCCCAATGCAAACTCCATAGGATTTGAGCTCAGTTCGAAGATTATATGCTTAGCTTGAAGGCTTATTTCATCATGATACGATTTGGAGTTTGGCTTCGTAGAATATAAGAAAGTTTGTGCATGTTTGTATTTAATGGCTTTATTTGTCAGTTAGTTTCAATTTGTTTGGATAACTGAATCAGAGCCGTATATGAGGGTGTATGAGGTGTTTTGTCACAAAGGGCCTCCAAATTATAGGGCCTAAAAATTTTGATATGATATGGATATATATTCTATAAAAGTGACTACAAATATTTTGATTTAAGAAGTTGCATTGAAAATACTAGCCATGACACTTTGAAAACGATTATTCTCATTTTGTATCTTTGGAAAATTATTTACTTTCTATTTTAAGCCACCTATTGGTCCAATTTTTTTTCCACTAAGATTGTTTTGTCAAAAAAACTCTGAAATGATGTAATTCTTTTATTATATAAAAGATTTTGCCCCTTATATATCACCTTTTGTTGTGAATAAATTAGTCAAAGTCAAACAACAATTTATTGCCATGTCATCATTTTTTCTCTCTGCTCCGCCGACAATATATATTAATTAATTCCACAAATATAAAGAAAATATAAAATGTGACCACCTACTTTCATTTATTTTCCTTTCGTATAAACTCGAGAACATGCAAAAATGTATTAACTTTCTTTCCACTCTTTCCTCTTTCTTTACATTACTTTATTTTACTTTACTTTCTTTTTTTTTTAAAAAAGTCTAGAATACAGTGTAAAGTAAATATGTGTGTTATTTGTCGGTGTAATCAAAATGCGTATTACAAACATAGTGGAATGAACGAGATGTTGCATACTGTCTCTCAAGGAAGAATATGTTCATGAGAAATAAAATGCCGAATAACCAAAGGATATGCTCATCCTGCAAATCTTAGACGATCTTCTTCACAGCATTGGAATAAGTATTTAGCATTATAAATTGACTATTATAATTATTTATAAAGATATACAATAGAGAAAAGGTAATGGACCAAAAGTATAAAACATGACTTCATGATTTCATTTTCTAAAAGATAAAATAAAAATAAAAATCATAACCAGCTGAAATTTGGATGGGAAAATAGAATCAAATTCACTTTGAATGTAATAGTAGATACTCGAAAGTGTGAATATACAACTATTGCTTTTTTTTTTTTTTTTTTTTTTTTTTTTTTTTTTTTTTTTTTTTTTTTTTTTTTTTTTTTTTTTTTTTTTTTTTTTTTTTTTTTTTTTTTTTTTT
>LBNU01017345.1:89018-102239 GCA_014162995.1 Artemisia annua
AAAAAAAAAAAAAAAAAAAAAAAAAAAAAAAAAAAAAAAAAAAAAAAAAAAAAAAAAAAAAAAAGCCATTTCTTAAAGGCATGAGCATTCGCTTTTAGGCAGGTATATGCCGATTCTGCGATGGTTTATCCCTTCTGTCAAGTTCATATAAATAAAACCGAAGATGGTCAACCCAACCATTTCATTGCAAGCTTGAACTGAAAAGTCAAAGAGATGTTGCAGCTCATGAATTGCTCACCAAGCTAGATCAGTTAAAGGGCTACACTCTATTGGCATGTATGTTCAAATGATAATGTGGGCGCATGAGGTTTTAGTCATACACCTCATTGGTCTTGTACGATATGCCAAAGGAGAGTTGCCCTGTAACTGCTTATTGCTTACCTAAATCATCTACAAATGCAGAATTATTTAGCATAGTCCGAGTAGCCGATTAAATAACAAACAATTTTACATTTGCATGACAATACATGACCGGGGTGGGTTGGTTAGGTGAACTGTGGACATGGTTCAACCAGTTCTCCGTTAAATAGGGGGTGGTGTGTTATCTGATACAAGCCACTGCTATTGGTGGTAACACTGCTGTCATCTTTTAGTAAGAAGCATGTTACCTAAAAGGCGAAACAGGACAAAAAGTTCCCAGAACAAAATTATATGATATAATTTATATCTTATAAGGATAACACCGTAAACATATACTCATTTTTTTTTTTTAAAAAAAAAAAGGGGGGGGGGGGCGCGGAAAAGATTAAAAGCGGGTTTCAATAATACCCGTAGAAGACTAGAAACATTGTCATATGACTTCAATTCTAACAAGCATCACAAGGACAAATCTTCAAATTCATAAAATTTCAATGCAACTTCCAAAAATGAGTCAATCTAGTCTTACTGGGTCTCGAGGTGACAAGTACATATAGTGTCATTAGGATAAATTCAATGATATACCAATAATGTATAGAATTACTTACCTATACATATGAAATCCCATTATTATACGTAAATATTAGTTCACACTTCACACAGGTCATGAGATAGATGGGGTAAATGTATTTAGTATACTAGAGCGATGTAATAATGAATTAGAAAACATATTCTCGACCCTAAGGACAACACATCGTTACTATATCAAAATATGGCATAAGCAATCGCTGCGCACCTTACTAACAGGTCGCACGATTAACATTGGAGAAGTTATCCGCGATGTCCCTGAAGCAAAGAATGTGATGCACAGGCTTGAGCCAACACCACTCGTGGATTCTCTCCTAATCGCTAAGCACACATGGACTAGCTACATCATTGATACCTAGTGATTCCATCAACAACCTCTTGTTAAACAAAAACAACTCCTCAAAAGCAACAGCAAAATGCAAAACCATGATTAACCACCACAAGGAGCACCAACCAATCGGTCCGGCAAACAACGTGGCGCGAGTAAATAATAACGTCCCCAAAGCAAAGATGGCGCTGATGACACTTGAACCAACACCTCACTTATAATAGTTCATCCACAACCTTTTGGTTACTCGGAACCTATCAGCTACATAATCCATCCTAAAAACTATAGACAAACCAACGACACAAAACCAGTACCACGACACTAATGATCCGGCAACAACAGCTACATACTAACACCTATACACGATCAACGATATGCTCAATCTGCAAACAAAACTATCTATAGGCAACAACAATCCAATGCTACACCGAAAACAAACAGAGAGTACAACAACAATAACAACAATACAATATATACTATCCATAACATAACTACACCAACAGATAATCCCAAACATCACAACAACAATTTAGCGTGTATAACCAAAACCTATAAGATTCAAACTTAACTTGTGTGGCTAGACCTTTTGAGAATCAACGACAGTCTAAGCTCAATCACAAACTCAGACCAAACCCTTCCACCAAAGTACCTCGTTTTGCAGAGCTGCATATCAAACTAGCATAAAGCTGATCACAGATCCACTCAAGCCATCAAATGTTTATCATTTTTACAGATCAATGCAAGAAATTTCTTGCTGCATAAGTGTAGTTTTCCAGAATTGTCGCAGGCTGACCATCCCTCGGGTCCAATCAGGCCATTCATCTTAAGACTACTCAACTAAACATAAATTATGGCATGTTCTATCTTAGCTGTCAGATCAAACCACCCGTCTTACTGACACAAACTAACTATTGCAACTATGAAACCTGTGAAGATATAACCAGGTTTACTTGGCCATAAACCGGTACACGGCTAAAGAAAATAAAGGCGTATATTATCCGTGAAGTGATTTCGGCAAAAAAAACATTACGGAGTAAAAGATGGGTTACACATAAAATAGCTAATACTTTAAAAACCCCATGCCTTGAGGCTATCCGGATCTATCCGGGCCTTGGCCGGAAATAACCGGATAAAGCCGGATCTTGCCGGAAATAGCCGGGTCTTGGCCGGAAATAACCGGATAAAGCCGGGTATTGGCCGGAAATAACCGGATAAAGCCGGGTCTTGCCGGATAAATCCGGGTCTTGGCCGGAAATAACCGGATAAAGCCGGGTCATGGCCGGAAATAACCGGATAAGGCCGGATCTTGCCGGATATAGCCGGGTCTTGGCCGGATATAACCGGATAAAGCCGGGTCTTGCCGGATAAAGCCGGGTCTTGCCGGATAAAGCCGGGCCTTTGCCTTAATAGTCGGGTCTAGCCGGGTCTTGACCGGATCTTGGCCGGATACAGCCGGGTCTTGGCCAGATATAACCGGTTCATATTATATCTAGCGATAGTGTGAAGGTCGGTGTTTGGGAGTGTGGGGTGTTGAATGCTACGTTTGTCAGACTGATGGTGGTTGCAGTGGTGGTTATGGTGGTGAGGAGGAGTATGAAAGGTGGTGATGCCATACTGCAACGGCTTAGCGGCTCGCGCGTTATAAGTACCGCGCTACGGTGATAACGAGCGTTGTTGTGTGTTTCCTTATTATTATTTTTTTGTTTTTGTGTTATTTTAGTGTTGTGTTATATGAATATTATTACGAAAGTTGTTTTTCAGTTTTTTGTTACAGGCATGTTGTATGATTTTTCATCTCAAACTTGTAGTTAACCAAAGGATTTCTAGAACCGGTTTATTTTCCGCTAAATGATATACAGTAATTGTTTAAATCTTATTATGTTGATGGTATATATGCTAGTAGAATTAACTACTAACTTGGTTGTTTTGTTTTTATGGGTATGTATACCGTAGGGCTTGTGAGATTTACGAGAGTTTAAAATTTCATAAGTCAACTTATAATATAAGTTGTCTTTGGCACAACTTGTCATAGCTTTTGAAATTCAACGGCTCTTAAAAGATAAACTACCTTTAAAGAGCTTTTATAAGGAGCTTGAGCTTTTAATGTCTTTTAGCTTTAATTTGTATATTTATATAAGCTCCGGCTACTCATCAAATATATTTGAAAATAAAATCTTTAGCTTCTTCCGCCGGCTCTCATAAGTGATAGATTTTAAATAGATATGTAGTTTTTCTTAAGTGATAGATTTTAAAGTTATTAAGCTCAAAACCAAGTTAGTAATGTACATGTCAACCCCAATGCAAACTCCATAGGATTTGAGCTCAGTTCGAAGATTATATGCTTAGCTTGAAGGCTTATTTCATCATGATACGATTTGGAGTTTGGCTTCGTAGAATATAAGAAAGTTTGTGCATGTTTGTATTTAATGGCTTTATTTGTCAGTAAGTTTCAATTTGTTTGGATAACTGAATCAGAGCTGTATATGAGGGTGTATGAGGTGTTTTGTCACATAGGGCCTCCAAATTATAGGCGCCTAAAATTTTTTATATGATATGGATATATATTCTATAAAAGTGACTACAAATATTTGATTTAAGAAGTTGCATTGAAAATACTAGCCAGGGCACTTTGAAAACGATTATTCTCATTTTGTATCTTTGGAAAATTATTTACTTTCTATTTTAAACCCTCATTTTATAATTAAACTGAATTTTGCACGGGACCTCCATAAACCAATATATGGCACTAACTAGGATCACATGAATGACTTTGTAGTGAGGTGTTTGTAGGTGCATACAAAGAACATCGTGGATCGAGATGTCACATACTGTCTCTCAAGCATCGTGAGAAGAAGAAGGAAAAAAAAAAAAAAATACCGAATAACCAAAGTATATGCCCTTTACAATCCATCCCAAAATCTTATACGATTTTCTTCAGTCTTCACAGCATTGGAAAATTCTTATTTTTTTCTAGGTACTTGACTATAATAAAAAGCAAAAGGTAATGGACAGTATACATATTGCAGTTCTTATAGTTGCATCTGCTTCGTTAGAGAAGCCCGAACCGTTTTCCTTAAGCCCGAATACATATTGCAGTTCTTATACTGAAATATACCTCTGGTTACAAGGCTATTTCGAGAACCATAAAAGACAGTTACAAAGCAAGTATAGCAGTACAAAATATAATTGGTTGTTGCAGCTACGTACAAAGATGACATTCTTTTTGCGTTGCGTGATGTGTGCCACACTCGGCACCTACCGAAGTCTGCAATTGCTGAAAACTGGAAAATCTCTCGATGTATATGTAAAGGTGTTCCTTATAAGTCTTGTAATTAATGCGTTTAAGTTTGTAGTTGTTTGAACAACTTGATAAAACTGAACACCATGCATTCCTGATATAAGTACATAATTATATTATGATAACAAAACGTGTATTCAACCGCAAATACTAAAGACATATAAGTCACAGAAAAGAGAATGTAACACTGGAAAATTAATTAGGCAAAACATAAACAATCTATCAATAGCAAGGTATTAATTGTAATCAAAGAAACTTTCAACTATAGTCACCATCCTTGAACCCCTTTCTTCAACTTCCGACAGCTTCTTCTGAATCATGGGGATGGACACTAGGCTCACCTGTGGTTTCTCTACAATATAACCTTTACCCTTAAAACGGTAAATAGATGTGATGTCCTCGACAGATGTATCTTCAGGGACACGAATATTGTCTATGAATATTTTCTCCTCAGTAATCATGCCATCAATCAGAGGTGTTAGCACTTCATCTTGAGCCATTCTATGGAAGGTCACTGCGCGTGTTGTGTGTGGTTTGACGATAAATGTATTTGGCATCATGTAGAGCTCAGGATGTGATGTTTTGATAATATATGCGAGATGGAAATCAGTTTTGTTAACGAAAAGTTCGTTCCATTTGAATACTTTATTGGGATTGAACTTTAATTTGTATTCATAGGATTGAGCCAACCCATAATCTTTAGCCTTTGTTGACGCAACATTCGACGTTAACCCAATCCCGTCTTCTACGAATGAAGGAGGTGTGATGTGGACAACCTTACCCCTATCCGAAGGTAGAGAGACTGTTTCTAGACAACCTTCGGCCTTTTTGCAAGGAGTGAGGATCGAACCCTCAACCTTTGTGTCCAAAGGAGGGTGGTTTTCCAACTTATCCGGCCCCGCTTGTTTAGCCTTTGTTGATGCCTTGGAGCCAAATCCCTTGACAATTGCTGTAAATATTACATAAGATTTATTAGATAACACAACAACATAATATAGTAATCTAAACATTGCTTTTCAATAGTAATGAAGTAAACATCATGTCTAACAAGTACGACGATGAACCACAATAAATATATCATTAACTAGTATAGACCATACTAGTTCTAACTAATGATCACATGTTAATATATAAGTTCCTTCGAATTATGCATTAGTATCCTTACATATCCATTCGATCGATCATACTAGATAATTTATGTAGTTCTTACAAACGTAACAAACTCCCCAAAACTTTCACATGCAACTCATGAACATTAATAATTTAATATGCTCTTTCTTTAATTGATTAAGATACTGAACATGCATAACGTTAATTAATGAGCGTATACGATCTTTTTCATATTACGTACCTGATACGCGAGCCCTGATTGAACTTTTCATGGTCGATTATATATAAGAAGGAAAAAAAACGGAGAACTTGTTATTGAAGAATACGTGAATAGTTTAAAGATATAATTAAGCTCGATCGATAACTTGAAAGCAATTAGAAGAGACCATGCATGCAGTGGTGTATATATGTATTCTCCACCGTCTTAGATTTGGAAGATACTACAAATATTAGTTTGATGTTATTTTTGGTAACATGCCAAAAAAGCTAAATTAAACTCGCGTGAATTTTATATTGCTTTGATAACAAAATCGCGTTTTTTATAAGGGGTTGATACATTAATGCACATGTTATAATATGATGTATGCATAATTGTGATGTGTGCATCAATAAAGGTATTGCAAGTATCAATATTTTTATAATGGTAATTTCATAAAACTTATTCTATCGTGAATAGCTATGGTGGTGACGTGGATATTTTTTGTGATCGCCACTAATGGAGAAAATAAGAAGAAACCTTGAAATAAAACTTACAAAATTTCAGCATTTGACAATAAAAAGTTTACATCTTATATAAAAATAGGGTTAATTGCATTTAATAGTAATGAAGATTTTCAAATGTTCACATATCAGTTATGAACCCAATAAAATAACACAATACGTATCAAACTTTGTTTGTTTTGTGTTAATAACAACCAAAACCCGTATTTTTCCTCCAAAATCCACGTAAGTGGCAAATGTACATGTCACGTCATAAATTTGTATCACTATGATCACGTCAGATTGGGTTTATGTCTGATAAGTGAACATTTTACAAGTTTGATGGGTCTTTTGAAACATTTGACAAAGTTTGATGGGTATTTTGAAACAACTAACTTCACGTAATTAACTAAATAAATGAATAAATAAGATCCATGTATATAATTTAACCGGTGTAGCCGGTTGCCGGTCATGCCACGTAAGCAAAAATATGATATCGAGCTAAAATTTGAAAGTTTGAAGGGTACTTTGGTATTTTATTAAGTTTATAACTAATATGTGAACATTTAAAAAAGTTGGTCGCTAACTCGCTATTAGACGTCATTAACCCATAAGAATAAAGTAAAGTAAAATAATGTGGTCGGTGAAGGTTGTCGGATATTTTTGCCATAGGAATTGATGATGTCAAGATGATATCAAATGTCATTGTGAATGTTACCACCAAGAATATTGTTTTATTTTGGTGGTATCATCTTATCAAATTTTTCCTACCATTGTTTGCAAGATCATGTTACTAAAAACTCGTCCTCGGGGAGAGAGAGAGAGAAAGAGAAGCCTTCTTCTATGTACCAATTTCATATGGCTCATGATTCGCACACCATAACTTTTTATTCTTTCACCACAATCTGCGTATTACAACGTTATACGGTGTGCTATACAACTTGTACAAAATAATGTTTTTATAAAAAAAATGATATACCAATCAATCTCCTTTCATATAAATATTGAAATGAAACTAACAAAGACAAAGTTATGCCAAGAAGATACAAAAAGTACTTTAATGAAGGTAAAGCACCTTTTTAATAAGGTTACTTTCAATAATCACACAATTACCACTTTCATATCATCACCCTATAAGTTTTCTCTCTCTTTCACTCCTTCTCACTTTTCACTCCTAATGATGTCACACCATTATACATTTTTCACCATTTTTTTTAAGTTTTTTTTAATTTATTAAAAACTACTAGTAAAACTTTTAACCATAAATTCAAAACATTACATTAAAAATAAAAAAACATCATAAATATTAAAAACTAAAAATACACATTACGAGAAAGGTGTTTGACCAAATCGGCACGAAGGTTTGATGCTCTTGTGATGATTTAATAAACGACAACGCTTGGCTAAAAAAATTCATGTGCCGGCTAGTAACTTCTTCGTCGTCCGATGATTTTTTATTGCTCCGGAATTAATTTTGTCAGAACTCATGATGAATGATAAGTTGATAACTATTTTGTTTGAGTTGTGTGAGATTAAGTTTGAAGTTGTGTATAAAAAGGATGGTATAAAAGAAGTTGAGGGTATATAAGAAGTTGTGTTTAGAAATTTTAAAGTTTATGAGGTATTATAGATATTAAAATGATAATGTAGGTGCATGAGGTTTTAATCATACGCCATATTGGTCTTGTACGGTATGCCAAAGGAGAGTTGCCCTGTAACTGTTTATTGCTTCCCTAAATCATGTACAAATGCAGAATTATTTAGCATATATAGTCTGAGTAGCTGATTAAATATCAAACGATTCTTACATTTGCATGACCATACATGACAGGGTGGGTTGGTTAGGTGAACTGTGGACATGGTTCGACCAGTCCTCCGTTAAATAGGGGGTGGTGAATTATCTGATGTTAGCCACTGCTATTGGTGGTAACACTGCTGTCATCTTATTATATTATCTTTATTGCTCTATAACCAAGTATATTTGTTTAGTCAATTGGTCTGTTACTCATGTTATAACCAGAATGGGCTATCTTTTGTTTGTCCGACAAGGCGACAACTGTGACCACGTTCCCCAAAATTTGCCAGTTCAAATCTCTTCAACAGTTCAATGGGTGTCTTTATTAAGTCGCAAATAATAATCTGTTTAGTGGATTCAATAAAGCAAAAAACTGATTAAACTTAATTTTATAAGATTACTTACATAGTTACGTGTACATTTTTTTAAATTATCGTACTTTGTCATACACTAGTCTAAATTTTACAAATTCAGACAACGAAAACACTGCATTTATCTATCGTGTCACTTTTAAAGTTGATTATAAAATTCTAATTATTCTATTTCCTATCTGCAATATAAAGCGTCACTTAAATAAATAGAAATGAAAGAAAAATGAATAATTTTCCTACCGAATGACCACAATACCTTAACTTGAAAACAAATATAGCACACTATACAGCTTTTATATTTATTAACAAGAACAAATGTGGTCATATAAGATATACATTGCTCAAACAAAAGTACAAAACAAAAACTACACCAATTGCAAGAGAATCCCATTTAAATTCATTTCTTTTCTTTTTTTTCCAGAAATAGAAGCCATTGAAGTACAAGACGTACAAAGACTCCATCCTCTACCAACTGTCTAATCATTCTTTCACCACAGTTTCACACCTGCAAATCCCTAATTCTACCATATTTCCATTCTAATACTCATTAACCTAGTTCCTCAACAATCTACATGCATATATCTACTTTCAATAAGTCCTATATATACTGAACCATTTCAATGAATCATCATCCCCAACTGATATAACATTATCTCCAGTTTTACGGCATGGCTAAAATCACTATTTCAGCAGTTGTGGCATTGCTTCTTATACCAACTGTAGTTCCATTTTCAAATACTATCTCACCTATGTCTCCAATGAGAGTTGAACCCACAACCTCTTAAAACTAACTGTAGTTCTAGTTTTAAGATGGGCCACTCACGTACCGCTAGGCCAAAGCCCAAAGGCCTTTGGTTATACCTATTTCATCATTATTTAATTGTGTGTTATGTTAGGGATGTGATGCATTGTTGTTGCTTGACTCAACTCCTGGAAATAAGGCGGAAAAAGATGAGACCACCAAATATTTCAGTTCGATCATTTTATGTAACTGATGATGCCAAAACAAAGCTTGAAAAGGCATGCCATTGTACAGTTTCCTGAACTGATGTACGGAGTAATAGCATTTGCTGCAAAAGATGTAGTGGCAACAGTAACTTTTTTCATTTTTATTCTTTCTTATTCAGAAGTGTCATTTATTTATTTATTTATTTTTTTGCAAATTCTTAATCGGTCTCCAATTATACAGTCTGGAGCTCCATAGTCGCATATACTTAAAGGAAGGAGAGATGGGCGAGTGTCAAAAGCCAAGGAAACTATATATTTACCATCTCCATTTTCCAATACCACGACACTTATTTGCTAAAAGAGGATTAAATGTCAGTTTTGGTCACACTTTCAGGTGGACACGCTCTATGCCATCTCTAGGGGTTTAACATTGTTCGTGTTTTAGTGCTCGGCTACAAAACTCCACTGATCTTAGCATTAACACTTAACAGTGAGTTTGCTATGAGCCTGAGAAAGAAATGTTCCATACATAACCAGGAACATAATGCAGGAAAGTTCTTAAACTCGATGTCTGCAAAGTTCGATAATGACTATTACAAAAGGATTACTATGGGTAAGGGAGTGGTTGGGGCAGACCAAGCACTGTATGAAGATTACAGGACTTAAATTGATTGTGGATTCATATGCCAAAGATTTGAAAATGTTCTATACCGAATTTGCAGCTTCAATGGTCAAACATGGAAATGCAGGTGTCATGGAAGATGGCGAAATTAGCGAAAAAGGTAGCATCGTGAATTAATGCGTGAGAGGGATGTACGGAAGAGGAAAAAAAAGATTTATTTTTTATTTATTTATTTATTTATTTATTTATTTATTTTTTATAAGACATGAGCTATTGGTAGCTTTTGATGAGTTACCAATTAGTGCCTAAGGGTAACTGATCGTCTAAAGACTTAACATGAACATTATAAGCTGGTCCAAGAAACTATCATGATTTTAAACAGGTACTACTAAATACACCAAAAAGAAATTTAAAACATTGATAATTGTGTTATTTTATTGCTCGTAAATTGCAACAGGTAGAGTCATTAAGGAATCCTAACATAATCTTAGGCATAGCTGTAATGAATAGTGATGATAGATTAACTTTTTTTTTTTCTTTTTAATAAATACATCAATAGATTCACAGCCCTTTTACGTTTTACTTTTTCACTTCTTGTTTAACACTTTAACCGACCCTTAAATGCCATTGTTCTTTTTTTTTTTTGTTTCTCAATTTTTTCTTTTGCTAGCTATATTATGCTTGCCATTTACGCTTGCTAGTTGCTACTAACTTTTTTAAACTATATTTATTTTGCTTGCTTAGGGCGATCGTGCACAACTTAAGAAAAAGTTTCAGTTTTATTTTTTTTTTAGAAAACGTTTTATTGTTTTGGTAACATAGCTAGGAAAAAACGAGTTGCGACCTCACCTTATTTCAGCATGGAATTCACTAGACAGATCCTCATAACTATTCTTTCCTTTGTTCAGAAAAAATTGCATTTTTTTGAAGACTTTGGATTAAAGATCTCTTAATGATCAAATACTCAAGCTTTTTAGATTTTGTAATGCAATTACTTAAGAATTCAAGATCGTCCTATTATCAAGACATTTGAATTTTGTTGCTTTTTCTTAGAATTATTTTCAATGGATTGGTTCGAAATGTTAAATCGCTAATTATATGATATTCAAGTCCGATGGATACATACTAAACAGGTACCCCAACCGGGTTTTGGGGCGGGATTTGGTTATAGATATCCATAAACGGGTAGAGTAGGGTTTCACTAAAACGAACCCGTTACCAATCTCTACGTTAATGTCATACTTGTAGAACTCATTTAAAAATACATCCGAAATGCAAATTGGAAAATGAAAAATGTCAACCATTACAAAAAAAGATGGTAAATACATATAAAAAATACCAAAAGTAAAAAAATACATTGAATGGAAAATAATAACCACTACCCTCATTTATTATGGTACGGTCATAAGTACAATGCATTGAAATGGATAGAAATTACTTTCCCCATGTAACAAAAGTCAATGAATTAGAGAAATCATATTGGTGTATTTAGAAGACCGGCCTTTTAAACTTACATTGTTGATTGATAAGTAAATTTTTCGTGATAAGAAATTTTATCCAAAACCAAAAAACTTTATGCACATACCAACACACTGTAAACACAAATAAGACACATGGTTGCAAACAAAAAGATCTAGATAATTGGAATATTAATGTCAAGAATCTGATATACAAACTAGCAATGTTTCAAAGACAGTCGTATTCTAAATTGGGTTAATCCCCAATCCTATCTATTCTAACCCATTTAAAAGGGTCAAACCCGAAGTCAAGAGTCAACAATTATAAAAAGTCAACTATCAAAGAATAATGCCATGTTAGCAGTTACAAATTGAAAAGCCGACACCAACTGTTTGGTCGAACCTTTAGAACCGAACCAAACACAACCCATTCAAACACACCTTTTCACTTCTATAAAAGTAGGAACAATATTCTGTAAACAATTACTTGATTGACAAGTTTACTTATTACAAGTTATATAAAAAGTTATTTAGTGTTTATTTCAAACAATACTGGATATTGTGACTTGACCCAGTTACGACCATAAGTATCCACGTTTGAGGCCAACAATGGTATCAGAGCGGTTTGGATTAAACTAACCATTCATCACCATATACCATTTCATTTTTTTTCCCAAATCTGTGAATCGAAAAAAACTAGGTTTTTTTTTCTCGGTATTTCTGCAAACATAACGAACACAACAACAAAACAATAAGTTGCGTCTTCAATCTAGGGATATAAAACATCTAAATTGGTCGCCCTCGTAATGTATTAAATTAACCGGCATCAATTAGAAGCGCACCCCTGTAGATTCTTTTTTTGCAAAAAATTAATCATATCATACCGACAACTCATAAGACCCAGATCTGTTTTCTATAAAAAACACATCATTCGACCCGAGAAAAACCATAAAACCCATGTCCGGTTTGTCAAATCAAAAGGGGAAAAAAATAAAAATTCTGACAATCAATACAAGGAACAAACACACGATGTATTAACAAGATTTCGACCATAGCACCCTTATTCTTGAATCGATTTTGATACAAGACATACACGGCAGAGAGTATCCACAAGGATCAACCGGAGTTCACCTATAAGAACATCCGTGAAGAAGATGGTCCAAACTACAGCCAATCATCCCGGCGGTCAACCACCGAAATACAGTTAGATCGGTCCTCACCAAAAAGGAAGAGACTTTCAATCTCTTCACAAGAGATAAAGACAAGGAAAAGAGGCCGTTACATAGGAAACCTAGGGCTAAATTAAGAACCCGGTACAACAACATATTACGGGCCTTCGTTTTTTATAGACACCCCTCCCAGCGTTCTATTTATTCTTAATCCACCCTCAAGGTTTTAAAACTTATCACTTGTTTATTAGTATAGGTTCTATTTATTTTAGATAAGTTACAAACTATTACTTAGTATCTTACATATTTTTACTTTATAATAACCTAGTGAATACACTCGCTTAGTTATCATTTACCGGATAACTTTTAAGGAGTAACTGTAACCTTGTAGGCTTATTTCAATTTTATTTTTTTTTATAATCTCCACGTTTTTTTAAAAAAAACACAAACTTTAAGAGCAGCGCTAGAAATTCATTATA
>LBNU01017346.1:7426-18090 GCA_014162995.1 Artemisia annua
GTTATAAGGCGATTTTCAGTTCTTTATATCCCGGGAAAGGTAAAAAGTATACTAACATATTCCAGTAGTTTGGCATTTTGAAAAGGTCTAAGGCTCGTTTTGACCAATAACATTTCGTACATCAGCAAGGGTTTTTCCCGAAAATGCATAAGTCTAGTAGTAACTTGTTTTTAACACAACTTCTCGTTATAGTCCGTTTTTAGTGGTTCAAAAGGCCATAGTTTCATCTAAGGATGTATTTTCTATATTTTATAGGTCCAAATATACCAAGACTCACGAATTTTTCCACTTTTTAAAATAGGGACAGGAGGTTTATTATAGTTCAAAAATGATATAACTTGGTTTGTACATGTCCAATCCCACTCGATCAACAACAACTCTCCCTTAATCTACCATACACCTTCTTAGGGTGTCATGGGTTCCCTAATATGCACCACTTCAACCATTCACCAATATTTCATAAGAACTCCATTTTACACATAAAATTGGATAGAAAAGTTAGGTTTTGTTATGGTATAGACTTCATAGCAAGTGTCAAAAATGAGATTTCTTACACAAACCTAGCAAGGATTTCATGGTGAAATTATAGAAAAATTAGGTGGTTCACTTACTGGAAGCTTTAACTCTTTTTAGATGTAAAAACCTAACAATCCATAGGTTTATATCTCAAAACCTTGTAATGGATGTATCCTAATACTTGAATAAACTTGAAACCTTGGAAAATTTTGGTCCTCCTTGGTCTTGAATATGGAACCGAAGCAAGAGTAAGGAGAGGGAAAAAGGAGAAAACTTTTTCTGATCACTAAATTCCATGCAAGTTATGAGATGGATTTTAGGTGTTAGTAAATTTCAGTGGGATGTTAGAGGACACCAGTTCCCATGATACAGTAGGGCCGGCCACCTCAATGAGGAGGTGGTTGCCTTGTCATTTTTTGCCCGTAATTTAATTTACGGGGTACCGTTTAGTGCATCGTTTGTATTTTTTAGCGTTCGTGTACCGGGTTAACTAAAACGTAAAATATCATTCGGGACTATACGGGATATAATTAAAAGTCGTAAAAAATATAAAAATATAATTTCATACACATTGGGCATTTGATAGGTATTGCTTTATTGATTACTTTTATTGGTATATAGGTCAAGTAAATGTTTTTACTTTTGGTATACCACCAAAAATAAATAATTATGTTTAATAAACCTAATGGAAAATAACTAATATAAAAATATATTAGTCACAGTGGAGGCACAGAATTTGTTTGGTACATTAGTTAAAACTAATAACTTGTCTTATTATTTATATAATAATAAATAAATAAGGGTTAACTTGAAAATATATCTATACGAGTGGAATAGAATGCAAATGATGTCGTGATGCAATGTAGACTAACCCTAGTCTAGGAAATGTACGATGGTTGAAAATGTGACTTAACCTACCCGGTCTCGTCAAATGGATACCCGTAAACCCTGTTTACGTGAAATGTTGAATTGAAATTCAATGAATAGGAAATATGGGGACTAAGGAATTGACCTGGAAATTTGAGAATTATGACACTTTAAAGTCTGCAAACTTAACGAAAACATGCGACTACTTCAAGCAGATCTTAGCGATGAAGAAAGAAGAACAACACGTGAATTCTCTTCATGGTTGCTTAACATAGGTGATGGTAACATCAGAGAACCCGATGAAGAAAATTCTCGGGAAGCTTCTTGGATTAAAATTCCACCACAGTATCAAATAGAAGATGATGAAACTAGCATGCAGAAACTCATTGATTTCATCTATGACAAAGAGACACTACAACAACCAACAGCCCAAGTTTTGCAACAAAAAGCAATCGTGTGCCCAAAAAATGAAACAGCCGACGTCATAAATGAACAGATACTATCACAAGTAGAAGGCGAAAGTGTCATGTACCTCAGTACAGACGAAGCAATTCCGCTTGGAAAAGATGCCGCCGCAACCGAAATGCTGTATCCTCCAGAGTACCTCAACACTTTCAAATTTTCAGGTTTACCGCCAGGGATTCTTCAATTAAAAATTGGAAGTCCGATTATGTTACTAAGAAATGTTAACTTGGTTGGCGGCCTGTGCAACGGTACAAGAATGATAGTCAAGAATCTGATGTCAAAGTTAATTGAAGCAGAAATTATTACAGGCACAAAGATTGGAGAAAAAGTTTACATTCCAAGAATCCCACTAACCCACAAAGACCCAAACTACCCTTTCATTTTTAAACGCAAACAATTTCCAGTCAAGCTTTGTTATGCTATGACGATCAAAAAAAGTCAAGGGCAGTCTTTAAACAAAATTGGGATCTACCTACCGCAGCCAGTTTTCGGACACGGCCAGCTATATGTTGCCTTATCAAGAGCAACATCCCCATACAGTTTAAAGATTCTTTTAAAACCTAATAGTGAACAGCCATCAGATACAACAAAGAATATAGTTTATAAAGACTTCCTAGCCGGAATTACATCTTAGCAAAAAATTACTTAACCTTTTCATTTTATTAAAAGATATACATTGCTTATCTACATGCCATTATTACCGATTATTTTTCTGCACGCTACTACAGCATACATTTCTCCATTTGCATATTTACCTGCATTGCATTAACATTTTTATCTTCTTTACTTAAATATAACGAAATAACCTAAGGAACTTATGTTTTTCATTTTACCATATGCAGAATGGCAGAGTCTAGCATCACTCCTATTGAACCAAAAGGTAAACAAAAGATCCTAGAAGTCGAAGCTAATATCAAAGATCTAAAACCGAAAGACAGGAACAGAGTACTAGAGGCAAAAATTTATAGAGCATGGATGGCACGAGACCCACCAGATACAACCGAAAAAGGCTGCCGTGCAATTTTACTAGACAGAGAGGTAAAATCATAATTAAATAACTTTTCCAATACAATACAGTATATTTAAATAAGTATAAACCAATTATTTAACATAAGCAGGGAAACGCAATCCAAGGAAACACCGAACCTTCTGAAATAAACCATTTTAAAAAGATCCTCATACCTGGAAAAACATACCGAATATCAGGATTCATGTGTACGCCAACAGAGAATTGGCAACAAACGCTGCAGAACAAAACGTCTTTGGGATTCACCAGATTCACTAAATTCGATGATATACCAGATGACGGCTTCTCGCACCACTACTTCAACTTTATTTCTTACAATCGGTTACCATCCAGAATAGTTGATCCTGATGATAAAAGTCGCACAGAGTACCCGGTTCTTACAGGTATCAGCAAACATATGCTATTCTTCAATAAAATATGTACCTGTAAACAAACATAATTAATGAGACACATACCAATCATTAGAGTAACTGTTTTTTATTTCTAATTTGCTAAAATATTTGTTACTTCAACAAATTATATTGGATGTTACATAAGCTCAGGAGAAGCAGATACAATAGGCGACCCAAACAAAGACCAAATGGTGATGCGCAAAGTGGAAATACATAATCTCAAGTAATTGTTTTCTCACACTTTATTACAAATTCATATAAACCATAACTCTTTTATTCATATTCATGACTACAAATGTCTATTGCAAACAGCCGGAACTCAGTTGAGGTAACACTTTGGGATGATCTAGCCGAAACATTCCAAAAAGAGGAGATCGATAAGCTGGAAAAACCCGTGATCATAGCAGTCACTTCGTGCAGAGTTTCAAAATACTACAACAAGCTACAACTGTCTTCCACACCAGCCACTTATTACTACATAAATCCAAAAATCCCACAACTTGAGCAATATCAAGCAGAGTAAGTAAACGATTCTAGCTTTATACCATGTAACTATTTTACCAATTTTTAGACTCATGATCCTATATATGTGAAACAGATACAGAGAACTATTCAACCTAAATCCGCCTTTGGAAATTGTTAGGCATCCATATGAAGACATAGAGAAAGAAAAAATGAGAAACAGGTTTCCATTAGCCGTATTGTTAACACAGACTCCAAAAACATACGAGGTAAATTACATTCAATTTCAATTCACACAATGCACCTATAAATTAACAAAAAAAAAAACAGATAAATAACTACAGACTATTTTTGTTTCTTAAAATTTTCACAGGGTGTTTGATTCACTTGCGAAGGAACCATAACATCCATTCAAACATCAAAAGATTGGTATTATCCATCATGTACAACTTGCATACAAAAAGTTCGGGAGAATGATGGTGTTTTTGACTGCCGTGCCCATGGACCATTAGAAAATCCATCCTACAGGTAAACCTATCTTATAGAATACATTTACAACAACAAAAATCACACTACATAATTGCTCCAAATATGCAGATACAATTTCAAAGGAAACCTAACGGAGAACACTGCAACAGCAACAATGACGTTTTTCACGCCAAAGGCAGACAAAATCATCGGCACCGACTGTAACTCATTAATGGCTGAGCTAAACTATCCTGGACCACGAGATACTCCACACAGATTACATGCAATCACTGGAAAAAACCACATTTTCCAGTTCCATTTCAATACATCTACAAAACAAGGTCCACCGGAATTCATTTTTGATCGAACATTAGATGGACCACCAATTACAACACAAGTGCAAGACAAACCATCAGGTGAAACAAGTATCATTCTAACTGCATGCTAACCATACTACCAAAATATTTATAACAACTAAAATGCCACCTTTTTTTTCATTCCAGGTTCAACAACACCACAACAATCATGTGCAACTCTTACAACAGACATACCTGATGAAGACCTGTTTGCTATCATAAACTACACTCCGCCACCAACACAGAATGTGAAAATAGAGATGCCACCAGCCACTGAAATAAAACAAGAAACACCACATGGTAAGAACCTTAATCAGTTTAAAAAATATATAATAACAAATACTAACTGCACTTCATTATCTTTCAAATATAGCAGGCCAAGAAGTTATTGAAACAAAAGCTGGATTTCCAACCACCCATCACCCAGGCAAGAACATTTACGTTTAAAAATATTGCTCATACCACACTACATTTATCTTTGGATATAACTCTCCTTATTAACTAACTCCAGGTAAAATTACACAAGAAACACCTTCATCCCATATCCAAACCAGATCTAAACAAGGAAAACAACAAAGGCCACCAAGTCCAGGTAAAAACAATTTAATGTCATCTTGAGATTTTCAGATAGTCATACATTTTCACTAAATAGAAACTTCTTTATTTACAACAGGTCACACACCACCACAATCACAACATTATTTATCTAAGCAACCACTGAAGGCACAAGAACCAGACAGTAGCAGATCCACAAGTGCTAAACGAACCTCATTTCAAGAAAAAGCAACAGATGCAAAGAAGACTAAAAAAGAATGAGTGCCTGTGTGAAAGCCAAAAAATTCCATCCATGAACCATCCTTTTGTCAATCTTATGCTTATAAGCATAAGCAAAAACAAATAGTAATGTAAATATCTATGTAAAATAAAATGCCAGAGGCATGAAACCAAACCTAATAGCTATCTATCATGTTACCACCTACTTTGTAACATACTTACGCTATACTGAAGCGTAAAGCAAATCTATGAAAAAAATATTTGCTATCCTGTACTTAAAACAGATTGTCGTTTCCCCATCAACCTATTTCAAACGCAGTAAACTCCTTAAAAACATCATGTGTAAAATATAAACAAGGTACTTTTTATTCATTTAAACAACACAATACAAGAACCAACAGAAGTACCAAATGGTAACACACAGATGTTACCATACATCAAATTTAATCACCGATGACAACAACAACAGACATTAAGCTAAAAAAGCTTGATACTACTAGACACAACAGCCGATACAAGAAACAGGCATTATCAATCATGTACTTCCATCACCATGACATGACGTCACTTCTGAGCTCGAGCTTGACGCAACACATCCAACAGACGAACCAGTGCCTTCAAATTTTCCCCATTCGTTGCTTGCGCTTCAATCAGACATTCCAAACCATCCATAGCTGCGACATCAAAATGACTAAAGCTTTGCCCCTCATCCATAAGGTCTCCAAATTTTACAATTTTCTCACGTAATCCATTAGACCATTCTGAAACCTTCCTAATAAAACCTTCATTCTGAGTATCCTCTTGGACAAACAAAAACCTAAAACAATCCTTCAGATCTTCAGAATGACATGCATCTTTTAGTTCATCAAAGTTTGGAGTTGACACCATTTTTTAAAAAGCTTTTGTAAACACTAGCTACTCAATACAACTGACGCTCATACATAAATGAATGTTACTTATATAGACAAAATATGTAACTACAAACAGTTAAGTTAACCAAACCATAACAGTAACATTGTTAGTTACATTCCCTATACACCATACCTACCAAACAAGAATAATACTTCCCAGCCACAAAATATAGTCGTAAACTCAATCACAACATGCTGCTAACTTAAAGTGACTTTAACAAAAAAAAACAAACACTAACAGACATATAGTTTCTGCCAAAAACTGTTCCAAAGAATCTATTGCACCCCAACCACAACCTAATCTACCACAATCAAAACTTCTGAATCTATAGATGCATATCATAATGGATTAGATTACATACACTCTTATCTAAACTACCTTTGACCCTTCAAATATACATAAAAAATGTGCAACCACAAATAAACAACAAATGGAACTCAACAATTTTTTACAAACACTAACACAATTAAAATTAACCAACTTTTGTAACAAAAGAAACTGACCATAGATTTTTACTACACAAAGCAACATCTAAATTTTTATACTACAACACTACAATGATTAAAACCACAAGCTGCATACATAATAACACATTCCTAACTACAGTGCCAATTCTAGATGATTGACCCATACTCATAACATTTTTTACCACCAAACTAAGATAAACCCATACTATATGTAGAAACATTACACACCCAAAAGAGACTGAGATTAACAACCTTATGCAACAATCCTCATCTTCTTCATCACCCTTGATTTTTCCGCCGCACGAAGAGTAGCAAGATGACTCATCTGAGTCAACCTAGCTATCTCACCCAAATCATCTTCCACTGCCGCTTTCAACACAGCTACAGGCTCATCTACAACAGGATCAAACCCATACTTTTCCAGCTCAGCGATGATCCCACGTCTAAAACTAACCCTAGCTTCAACTTCTTCAATCCTTTCATTATATTCCCTTTCCTCACATTCATATGCTTTCTTCTCCTGGAAAATATTTCCTCAAGAACTTTGTAAATCCTCCTATCTCTAATCTTTTTTGCAATCTTCTGGCACTTTGGAAATCGCCCAGCCATCAAGTTTCAGTGAGAAAGTAAAAATGCACAATCGATTGTCGAAAATTTAATCTCAGTTACGGAATGGATCTAATTAAATTTGTCCAAAAACCCTAGGTTATTAAATGAGTCGGCAGGATCTTCTATTAAATGTGTCGGAAATTAATAGCGGGCTTAGTCTCGGATACCCATTTCGTAGCCCAACAGGTCCAAAAAAAAACCCAACCCAACAATACCAAAAAAATACTTTAGCCACAAATATAATGTCTCAAAAGTCAAAATTTACATATTTCAAATTCATTATTTTTCTTTTGCAAACAATACATTTTTTTTACAAACTTTTGGCTCTCATGTTTGACGATTATGAATCACTTCGACTACACCTACTGCCGATAAACTTTACGATCTCATATGAGAATTAACTAAAAACTTATCACGTTAAGTCACTATACATATACATAAACAAAAAATAACAAAAAATTTAAATTAAAAATTTCACTGCTACAACTCTACATAACAACAATTTTACAAAAAACACCCGCAGCATCGCGCGGACTTTCCCGCTCGTTATATTATTATCAAGCATTTGAATTCATTTGCTACATCTTCTTGTTAAGGCAAAAACAAAAAGTTTACCAGACTAATTGTTACTAGAAATTATGGAACCTATATTTCTCTACGACGCGTTCATGAGTTTCAGGGGGAGGATACTCGAAAAAATTTCACAAGCCAACTCCATGGAGCTCTTATACGCCACAACTTTGATATATTCCATGATACTTTGCTCCACAGAGGTCAAAGTATCGCTCCTCAGCTCTCGGCAGCCATCAAAGATTCTAGAATCTTTATTGTTGTATTTTCGACAAACTATGCTGATTCCAAATGGTGCCTTAATGAACTTTGCGAGATGATGCATTTGAAGGAGCAAGTGAATGACCAACGTGTCGTTCTTCCTGTATTTCTAGATGTCAAAAAAACTGATGCTGGTAGCCAACAAGGTTCCTATGAAAAACATTTTGAAATTCACCAAAACAAATTCGATCAGGAGACGGTTCAAGAATGGAGGGAAGCTCTACAAAAAGCAGGACAACTTCCTGGCGGCTTGCACCTGCAAGATGATGCCAACGGGTAAAGTTTCGGGATTATTTTTATTTCATAAGCTGTCTTGTTGATTCCTTTTCTTTTTCCCCTTCATATACACTGAAAATACGTAAAATTATGCAAGGATGAGGGGTCGTTGGTGGACCTAATTATGGAAACTGTTAGAAAAGTTATACATGGACAAGACTCGAACATAGCAGACAGCCTTGTTGGTATAGGATCTCGGATAGAAAAAGTGATTTTGATGTTAAAAGTTGGTTCATTGGATGTTGCTGATGATGATATACGGGTTGTTGCAATTTGTGGGCCAGAAGGGATAGGTAAGACCACAATCGCAGAAGCTACATTTAAACGCCTTGCTATTGAATTCAAAGCACAGTTTGTTGTTTCCTTTCCGATGTGAAAACCATATTTGGAGAGTCAAATGGGAAAGTTACTTTACAGAATAAGCTCATATTTATTCATGACCATGATAGCCGAAAACATGTAAACAACTATCAGCAGGGTATTGGAAGAATACAAAAGATGATTAAAGGTCAAAAGGTTCTTTTGGTTCTTGATGATGTTGACAACGATGAGCAGTTGAAGATATTAGGCATAAATCGTGAAATTTTTGGTCGTGGGAGTAGAATAATTGTGACGACAAGATATGCGTCATTCTTAGGTCGGGGTAAACCAGATGCTATTATGAACCTCGGTCGTTGGATGAAACAGAATCTCTGGAAGTGTTTTGTATGGATGCCTTCTGACAAAAGAAACCAGAGGAAGGGTATGAGGAAAGTGTTGTGGGAAGCAGTGCGTTGGGGGGCAGGACGTCCTGGTGCTCTAAAAGTCGCGGCTGATCGTTTTAGATGCTTTGAAAGTGTACATTATGTTAGAATTTTAGTATCATGACAATCATATAATAACTAATACAAAGTAGCACATAACAGCGGAAGCAAAGGATCAAGTATAACATAATAAAAGTTAACTAAAACATAAATCGAAAACGTACCTCAAGCAATTCTTGATTAGGGATTGAACAAGTGATGAAACCTAATTAGGGTTTATGTAGATCAATGTTAAACCCCTTACCTTTTTGTTTAACGATCTCTTGATAACAACAATAATATGTTGTTACCTCGTTCTTGTACACACAAACTCAATTGAATAAAAGATTATGCAAGTAATACGAAAACACTTTTATTCTTGAAGTCAAAATCGCAAACCCTTAGGGTTTAGGGGCGTACGATCACAACAAGAAGAAGAAAAGAAAAGAAAAGACTTAGGGTTATGTGTGTGTGCACAAGAGATAAGAAATCAATAACCCTTGCCTTTGTATATATACTAGAGTAAACTTGGAGGACAAGTTGGAGTGGGATTGGGTCTCCCAACCCCTATGTCGGCCGGCCTAAGGAGTCAAGGAGGGTTTCCAGAACCTTCTTGGCTCCTAGTTTCACTCTAGTCCTTTTCTTTCTATTTTAACGTTAGTTAGTACTTACACTTAATACATAACGCCCGTTAAGTCCTTTTAGTGTTTAAATAATAATTATAAACTAACAATTAATATAATTATTATTATACTTTTATTCTCGTTTGTAATGTGGCAATCCCGAGGTCTCGCATTCGATTCTAGACATTTACACGTTAATTATTAACTATAATTTAACAGCTCCCACTTAGTTAAAACATTAACGGTAAAATGACATTGGTCGGCGTCTTGCAACACTCCAATGCCCCTAGTTCAAACCGACCTGAGTTTCCTGGAAAACCCTTAATGATTCATCGTTATTATTATCCTTTTGTTTCTAATACTCTGATTAATAAAGAAATACATCTTTATTAATATTCAGTTTCTCGTATATAAATAATTGAACAAAATTACCAAAACATATTTGGGCGTGGCCACGCAAACATTTTGTCAATCTTACGAGTGGCCCATAGTATTAAACTTCAAAACAAATTTGAAGGAACAAATCCTATCTTGACTACGAGAGTAACCCATGAACTTTGCAACACTTCTGAAAACAACCCTTATAACTACCAGTTACGGATAGCGGTAGATTGCTCCACAGAAATGCACTACATTCATGACACTTATCTGGTATCTCAAGTCTGAGGATAACTAATTATGATTTACTTAAGACAAGTCAAATCATTTAGTTTGGGATAAGTCCAATATCCAATTCATTGAATACCTAATTGTCTTCCCTTAATAATAAATTCCCATATTAATTAACCCCAACAATTCCGACATTTTAGAATAAGATATTTCATCGATTCCGTCACA
>LBNU01017349.1:6693-42911 GCA_014162995.1 Artemisia annua
CTAGATCCACTTCTGACGCCGTCACCTTATAAAACCTTCTGGGCCGTCACTCTTTAATTTTACTCCTGACGGCCTAATTTTCCTAACACCTGACGGCGTCAGGTGTTAATTCCTCTGGCCCGTCATTTGAAAATTGGATTTCACTCTTTTGTCAAGACTTTCTGATGGCGTTACCTTGTGACTTCTGACGCCGTCAGGTTATAAATCACCATCTTTTGAGACTTTGTCGTTTTCTTCACTTTTATGCTCAAAAAACGTCCGAATATGCATGTTTTCTAGAATTCCTCTCAAAAGTACCTAAAATGACAAAAGGAACGATTTAGGGCAATATTTGATCACATTTATATGAATTAGGGCTTAAATGACCCCCTAAAAGCGTAACACTTTTCGTCTCATCACGTGTCCAGCAGCTGAAACAGTCGTTGCTAATGTTGTGAAGGATGTAACCAAATCTGATCCTCAGACTCCTGCTTTCATGCTCAGGCTTCACTTCCATGACTGCTTTGTTGAGGTTCTCTCTCTCTATCTGTATATATATAGCTTTGCGTGCGAAATACTATATCTTGTGAGAATGGTGAAAATAATTATTTTGATAAGAATATTGCATTTTATGTGTAACGAGAAATTTATATCAAATTTAATGTACTGGACAGAGAAAGTTTTTGCCTGATACCATATGTATAAAAATACCAACTTAATATTATTACCAGCATTTAAAAGATTCCTTGCAATAACCTTTTTTTATGTGTAAAATTATTTATAAATGCTGCCATATCATTTTTGGTTAATTAGATAATCATCATCCGATGAATAATAGTGTTTTGTTTAACCATAATTACAATGGATTCCACTTCTGTGTTGATGACTTAATGCTAAATTCGCAGGGTTGTGATGGGTCGATTCTTATTGATAACGGTGAGGATTCGGAACGAAAGGCAAATGGTCATCAAGGGGTACAAGGATATAATGTAATAGAGAATGCAAAAGCACAGCTGGAAATTATGTGTCCTAGTGTTGTTTCTTGTGCTGATATTGTTGCCATGGCTGCAAGAGATGCAGTTGATTTGGTAAGTAAAAAACGCAAAAAAAAAGATCATCATTATCCACATTGCTCTTTCTCTCACATAGTTACAGCTTTTGGTATGTGTGAGGTTTTGATAGTATTTTTTATTTATTTTATTTATTTATTTTTTTGACAGAGTCATGGGCCAGTTTATCAGGTTGAAACTGGAAGAAAAGATGGTTTGGTGTCACGTATGGAACTGGCTGCGAGAATGCCTGATGTCCAAGATTCAATTCACATTCTCAAACAAAAATTTATTGAAAAAGGTCTTAATGACAGAGACCTTGTGATTCTCAGTGGTAATCTTTATCTCTCCCTAAACACATGCTCAGTATTGATAGGTGCTGTCACATTATCATACACACTAAAGTATAGAATTGATTAATCTTGTGTTAAAAATGATTTACAATTGATTTTCACTTTTAAATGTTGACAAATACAGAGTATTTAACACACTACAGACCATTTTTTAACAATTCATGGATTGTAATTATAGTTTCATGTGATTATATAGCAACCAGATTTTAAGAGAGTTCATAAGGGCAAACATTTCCATAATATTATGAGAATCTGGTTATATTATGTTTTTTTTGGTGCATCTGGTTATATTATGTGGTCCAACACATGTAACTTCAAAACATCTAGTCCTATATATACTCTTTATAAGAAATATTGTAAACCGTAAAAGCAAATTGTGGTTTCTCATTTTAGCTTAAAGTGAAAATCCTCTCTCACCAATGATTTATGCGCCGAAACCATATATCTCAAAGATTATTTATGCAATTAGTAGTTTGCGACATAGAAGGTTTCAGCTAAAATGGACAAAGAATTTTGCATTTTACATTGGAAATTATTCTTTAGATTACAGAATCATGATTATCGTAAGAAAACATTTTCTTTTTACAACTTAACCAACTAACCACAATACGTATTTTGGTAATGAGAAATACTAGTTTTAATCATACTTATAAATAAATAATTTACTTGAAAAGTATAGAACGGTACGATCAAGATTACAAAAATTACTACTGTACATGGTGAAAAAGAAAATAAAATAAAATAACTACATGCAACATACACATTACTGATCATAGAATTTACTATATCTGTCATTGTACCAACAACCAACTGCATATTCTTTCTTTCCTGAAATTTTTTGACAACTCATTCAATTGAAGTCATCTTTCTCACGTTGTTCTGTAACGATAATAATATTACCGAAATATGTTTCTTTTTTATTCAAGGGAATATTAGTAGTATGGTATTTTTGATTGTCTAAGTTTTATATATATAGAGCTTTGCCGGTTATCATCAATTCATTATATAGCTCGGCTCGAACTAGTTAACTAACAATTTCATTAAAAATGCAGCCAATTGCTTTTTTTTTTCTTTTTTTTTGGAATTACTTTTATTTTTTATAGATTCATCTCTTGTATTCTAAAGTAAAAACTTTGCAAGTAAAATTACTCAGAAGGGTTGATTTTAACCACCTTGAATCTTTTAATATATTTAGATGGTCAAAATTAATGTAATATTGATATATTTGTCCCACCCATGTGCATTAATATATGATTGTGACCTACAACTGGTAAGTTATTTTGGGTGAACAACTGTTTTCATTAGTTTGAATATATATAGATGATCGTCTCAAACATGGCATGACCAAAGTCTTGATACAAAAACTTGCATACATCAAAAGTCATAGTTTTTTCAATTAGGATACAACATAGATAAAAACATGCGTAAATGCATCTTTTAGTGAATGAATATCCACTAAACTAAACTTTCAATTAATTTCAGCTGCGCATACTATTGGTACATCCGCATGTTTCTTCATGACTAGACGACTATATGACTTTGCTTCTAGTGGAGGTCCCGACCCAAGTATAAACCCCAGTTTCCTACCTGAACTGATGTCATCATGCCCTAAAAGAGGGAACCCCAATGACAGGTTGCCAATGGATCATGGGAGCGGAGATATTTTTGACAAACAAATCTTCCAAAACATTAGAAGTGGATTTGCAGTGTTACAATCAGATGCGAAGCTAATGGATGACCCGACGATAAAGGGAATAGTGGATTCATATTTCGGCTTGTTGAGTCCGTTGACAGGACCATCTTTTGAGGGTGATTTCATGAGTTCCATGGTGCGAATGGGTAGAATCGGGGTCAAGACTGGTTCTAGTGGAGACATTAGACGTGTATGTAATGCTTTTAATTAACTAGTATAGAACAAGTTTCTATCACTATTTACATTCACACTTATTTTAGCTATATATAGTTTTGTTTTAGAACAAGTTTCCATCTTTTGAGGGTGATTTCATGAGTTCCATAGTTTCATTTATATCTAGTTATAATATCCTCTTTAGTTGAATGTATTAGTCATTAGTTAAAGAGTAATACGATATTTACTAATTCATGGCACTTTAGTGGACTTACCTTGGGCGAAAGATCAAAAAAAAAAAAAAAGTAAACTAAAAAATAAATAAAAAAATCTACAGCAAATTGAAAAACTAACAAGGAGCTATAATCTTTTATATAATAAAACAAAATCCCAAGTGGAGACTTTCGTATTTCAAGAAAAAGATTATTTCCTTATTAAGTAATATTTTAATTATTTTTTTAATTTATAAATTTATAAATTCGTTTTGCTGATATACTACACAAGTATAAGATAAATACAAAAAATATAGATAAGATGCAACTAACAATAAGATTAAACTTTTTAAATGATTATCTTAAATAATAAAAAACTATAATTAAAATCATAAATCAAACAAAACAAAGATTAAATTATTTGTTTTTTAATAAATAAAAATATATCATTCAAAAAATTTTTTAAAAAATACCCCCCGCGCGTGCGCGGGTATTATAACTAGTATACAAAATAATTAAAACCAACCTCGATCAAAATAGCAGATACCTAAAGTGATAGAAGTATGTTCAATATTGAAATTATTATTCATATCACTTTCGTGGAGTGATATAGCTGGCTTTGCTAAGGAAACAAAGGTGTGTTTCGACGTTGTGGTTCAAATGACCATGTGAGTAACATGGAGATACAAAGCTGTGTTTGCTTTGGTTTGAAACCACCACGCAAAAATAATCTTTGTGATGATATTAGAATCTTATCGGATACATGGATTCTACACGTACTAGAATAAAAAGGTTAATCTATCCTTTATATTGAACTGTGTTAGTGAGAAGAAAAGTAGAAAACTTAAAATATAAGAAGAATAGTAGAAAACTTAAATTATACAAAGAATATAGAAAACTTAAAATATAAGAATAAAAAGGTTAATCTATCCTTTTTATTGAACCGGTTACAATGCATCTCGAATGTGTGATTAAACTTACTTCTCATCATTCTCATTTTAAGTTTTCTTCTCATTTGATCTTAACTCTTATTGGATTATTGGTCCTGTAATTATGAATTGTAACCAAATGTTGTAATTTGTCTTGTATATTCACTTGCTCCTTGATAAGTGTGTTTAATAATATAAATGTTTATCAATAAAAATTATCGAATTATTTGTAAAGTTTTTTAAAAGGAATTTGTTAATATATAAGTTCCAACTAAGTTTACTAAAAAAAAAAGTTTACTAAATATGGAAACTGGTATATACCAGTTTTTGTTTTCTTCTTGAACGAATTTGAATGTGATTAATTAAGGACATGAATGCCCCAAAAATACGAATTATTAGTTTGTTTACATACTGAGGGTCATGCATGCACTTCTCAAAACTAGTGCCATAAGGATAACTTTTGAAAACAACTAGGTAATATTTGCCGGTATTTCCTAACGCGTAGGCAGGTTTTGATATTTGTTTTTAGAGTAAATTATGTTGTTCGTTCTTATGGTTTATATTTGTAATGCTCAAGTTATAATCGATAATTATATGGCTATAAATACGTGAGCTTATGACGCCACACACATATACACCGAGAGAATACTTTTATAATGTAATATAATATATTTATAGTAAGTATACTAATTTATTAGCTTATATTTCATGAAAGTGGTTAATGGTCGTTAATTAATCCGTTAGATGTTTCAATTAACTAATAGGCCACTAATTAATGTGTGTGGACTCGTTAATTAGAGTAAGTACAAAAACACATGGGGATCTGATGCGCGGGATTGCGACCACGCACTAGGGTTTTACCTCTCAAGGGATCTTGAGAAGCTTGCAATCCCCACCAGGCAGTGTACCTGACCGATGTAGTATAGTGAAGTGGCAAGTACCGGGGGATTGATCGTTCTCTCAGGGAATAGTGTTCGTTAGGCTTGAAAAGCTACTCTAATAGGGTCTAAGGGTTGAGGGATGATTCTTTTTGTATTTTTATATTTTATGGAAAGCAAGTAAAAATCTCAGGTTAAAGAGGAGTGGGCGGAATTAGTTGCTAGTCAACTAACCCAATTAACTACTTATGCAATTAAAATAAAATATCAAGAAAATTAAAGTGGTTGTGAAACTTATATGGGAGAAATATGTGTTTACTTAGATTTCCTTACTCCCTAGCTATCTTTTATATGTTAGTTGGTTTGTTGTAATTACGTGGATGACGGGTTGTATTCCTTTAAACCATTCGTAGGGCCGTGTACGATCTTCCCTAACTCTATAAGCTCCTACTTCACTCCTATGTCGAGCCGACTAAAAGCTCCTAACATGGGATCATTAGAATTCGCTCATGCATTAAATACAACCAAATAATCGTAGTACACATCCGATTCATGTTTCTTAAGACGTTCAAGCAAGTTACCATATAGGAGGTTAGCCAGTTTTCTTAAGCCTAACATCGACTTCACCCACCCACAATAATCACAAGCAAACCAACAACATATAATCAATAGCTAGGTTTCATTAGATCTAAGCAAACACAATAAAGACCTAGCCTAGCATGTTAATTGAAAGACAAGCATAAGATATAATCACACAATACATAGACATATTGAATGATTTGGAAGAGACTTATCTTCAATTAAGCATCCAAGTTTCAAGGGTGGAAAACCCTTGAAATTACAGTAGAAAAACGAGCTAGGGTTTTGTTCCCAAAAGTTGCACACAATGAATAAAAATTAGAAAACTATATATAGATTTCACATTGTGACGGCGTCAGCTTATAGGATCTGACGCCGTCATCTCGCCGCCAAAACACTATTCGGATTGCACAGATCTACTGTGGAAAACTAGAAGGAGGGGTTGAATAGTTTTACGTCTTTTTAATTTATACAAAAACTTGGTTTCAATAAATTGATTCGAGTTTATTCAATTGTTTGTTTGAAAAGCCTTTGATCAGAGTTAAGGATAAAAGAACTATATTATATATTATATGTGTGTCCTTTTAGGTTTGTTATGAAAACTTTGTTTTTGAAAACTTAGTTTAGTTTTAAAACCTCGTTTACTCTTAAAACTTTGATTCGATCTTATGTGAACTCAAGTCGTGAACAATATGAACAACTATATCAACACATGCATAATATAAACAATTATAGCTATACGAGATGTAAGTAAGTAAACTAAGTAATAAGTTAGAGATGGAAAGATCTAACCGCGAGACAAAGGATTTATAGTGGTTCGGCTACAAGGACACCTTCCTTGCCCTACTCCACTCCCTGAGTCACCTACTCGAGAGTTTTCTTCACTATGTCAACAAGCTCCCTTATGGCGGAGAAAACCTTACACAACTTTTGCTTACACCAATTAACGACACTAAGCTAAATGTCGGGTTCTAATTGTAGCTAAAACCAATCTCACAACACACCACAACTTCTTCACTACTTCTTCACAACTTCTTCACTACACAACTTCTTCACTACTTAGCTCTAGATCTTCACACCACTACTTCTTCTTCACAACACTACTCCTACTTCACAACTTCTATTCTCAACTATCACACCTAAATCTACTCTTTACAAATAATATATACAACTACAAAACTATATTCACAAATCTACAATACTTCTTAAACTTGAGGTTGAAGGAGTATTCTTCTCTTGCACTTTGGATGAGGTAGGATGAGGAATGATTAAATCACTTGAAAAAAAGATTAATAATATTATGATCAAAGGGTTTAGAAGGATGTTTAGAGAGGATTGGATCTGAAAATTTTAGTGCAAAAGGTGAGGAAAAATACCAAGTTTGAGCATGTATTTATAGGCAAAGATTTCTGACAACAGGAGCGTACCGACCCCCTTAATTGGTGGCCAGCCCCCTTAAAATTAAGGGGGCCGCCCCTTATAATTAAGGGAGCCGCCCTCCTGTAACGGCATGAAATATTGTCTTTTTCTGGGGAAAGTTTATTTTGTGAAAAACTAACTGATTTTGGTTAAAAATTTGAATTCATATATTTAGTATGATTTAAACATTTTCCTTTATTTCCAAAAGTGTTTTTCAAAATTATATAATATGTTTATATTATTTAATAAACTTTGTAATAATTAAATAAATACCCCTTTGATCATGAAATGTATTAAGCACTTGTTTATTCATACCTTAAGTGATATAGTTGGATAAAATGATATAAACTAACTTAATACTTGTTTACGTAGTAATCTTACGTTTAATGTTTTTACATTTTGTGATCGTCAAAACATAGAGATATCGAAAAATATAAATAACGTTTTTATGCATTATTTATATCAAACATTCTTCCCCCTTTGGATGAGGGATTAATTGTTTCTTAAATGTATCGAACTTGCCACCTTTTACTATGGTTGTTATAATGAACTTTTTTTTTTTGCTAATGTGTGTATCAAACTGCATAATCCGTTGCTATTCAGATGAGATACTACGGGATTAAGGTTTTTCCGTTACGGTAAATACATAAATTCGTCCTGTGTTAGTGCTCCATGATTGTAAGTTTCGTCTTTTCTCTAAAAAATTGCTAACGATCCGTTTAACAGAATCATGTTGAGTCCATTTTCCAACATCATTTTGCATATGTAGCTTAACCAAGGCAAGTTAGTAACTCATCATCGCCACCACCGCCACACCACTCCACACCACCATCGCAACCCATACCACCGCAGTCATCCATACCCACTTGCCACACCACCTATTCACACGCGTCGCCACACCACCACACACCACACACCGCATCACCATTCACCGCACGCTGCACCACACCACCATTATCGCCCACACCACCATCATCACAATACGCACCCCACACGGTCGCCGCCACTACACCACCGCCACCGTAGGCGCCACCACCAACATACCACACCTCCACCAACCACCACTGCCACCACCACCACATCGCCCCACACCAACGCCGTCACACACCACCGCCACACCACACCACGCCTTTGTCCAACCACCGCCGCCGTCGCACTCCCCACCGACCACACCTACCGGGGTAGGTGGTGGTGGCGGTGGGTGGTGGGTAGGGTGGCGATGGCGCGGTGGTGGTGGCAGTGGGTTGTGGTGGGTGAGGTGGGCGGGTGGGGCGTTGGTGGCGAGTGATGGTGGTGCGTGGGTGTGGCGTGATGGTATGTGTGGTGGCAGTGGTGGTGGTGCATGAGTGGTGGTGGTGGCAGACGGCGCAGTCGGTGGTGGCAGGTGGGTGGTGGTGGTCGGTGGCGATGGCGGCAGGCGAGTGTGGTGTAGATGTCGTTGGTGGTGCGATGGTGGGTGGGGGAGTTGGTGGAGTGGTGGCGATGTCGGTAAATAGCTAACGTTGCCTTTGGATAAAGGACTGTAACGTGCAATGATCGTTAGGTAAATGGAACTAACATTGACTTTGTTAAACTGGCCTTAGGAATTTTTTATTAGAAAAGGATGGAACTTACATTTTGGGCTAACCATAAGGACGCTTCTATGTATTTACTCTAAAGGAAAACCTTATCAAGTTAGCATTCACGGCAATAGAACGGCATTAAGGCGTTTGATACCAACATTAGCAAAAAAAAAAGTTCATTCAACATAGTAAAGGTGGAAGTCGATACATTTAGAAACAATTATCTTTTGATGATTACAAATTAAATCATTAAAACAAAATGATAGTAAGTGTACAAGTATTTTGTGTTGGTATCTGTTTATCAAACGTATTCCCGATTGTTGGAGCTCCTTGGCTAAACTCCCCCTCGTTTTGAGGTCATAAAGGAATCGAAGATATGGATTCTTGCAAAAAATATTTAGTGAAAGAATGATATATATATATATATATATAATTTATTTATATATATAATATTATATATATATATATATTGCATGTAATACATATAGTACAAGAGAACTAACAAGAATGCATGATAATAAAACACAAGAAACATTCATTAATAATTTAAATAGATTATGTTGAAAACATAATCATTAATACGTAAGCATATATATATGCTTTTCTAGCAAATTACACTAGATAATACTAAGTTGCCAACTTGAGGTCCCTTGAACTTTCTTGGAACACAAAAGGTTTTTGGAGATTTTATTTGAAGATGGGAAGCATGGTAGTTGGATTTATTAGAGATAGATTTTTTTGTGGGAATGGTGTTTGGAGAGTTTGGTGGTTGTTGATGGAACAAATTTTCAATATATGAACTCATCTCTTATACCAAATATGATGGTTTGGTTATGGATGCAACTAAGACAAATATGATGGTTTGGTTATGGATGAACTCATCTCTTAGGAAAAGTGTGCATTAAGAGATGTTATGGGTGATAGTGAAAGGGTGATGTCTAAGGATGCATTTTCAATGGTAGATTGTGGGTNGTTGATGGAACAAATTTTCAATATATGAACTCATCTCTTATACCAAATATGATGGTTTGGTTATGGATGCAACTAAGACAAATATGATGGTTTGGTTATGGATGAACTCATCTCTTAGGAAAAGTGTGCATTAAGAGATGTTATGGGTGATAGTGAAAGGGTGATGTCTAAGGATGCATTTTCAATGGTAGATTGTGGGTTTGGAGCGGTTGATGAATTGTTGGTGTCTTGAGTGAGTGATGGGTTTGGTTTTGTTTTTGGAGAAAGGTGCAACAAGAGTAATTGTTGACATGGTTCTCAAAATGGATCAAATTGTTTGATGGAGAGGAGTTGGTGGAGGAAGGTTTTTAATCTAAATTGCGTTGAGTAAGGTGTAACGCAAGAAGAGCATTAGGTTCATGAGCTTTTGAGCTCTTCAACGAACTTTTTATGTTCAGTGGATGGTGATGTGGAGTTGTTGAGTTATGATTTGGCATGGGATTCATGTTTTGTTGAGGGTAATGGTTGTTGTTTTGAAATTGAGTATGTTCCTCAAAAGGATCATTTGGTAGAAGTGAGTGAGGTGATTGTGGGATTTTATTGGTGAGTGTGATTGTGAGGTTGTCTTGTTGATGTAGAAGGGTGGTTTCATTTGGGTAAGTTGAAGGATTAGGTGTTGGTTGGTTAGAGACAACATCATCTATTGATGAGGATTTTTGACTTTGGTTTGTTGGGAGAAGTCATAATTGGTTGAGTTATGATTTGTGATGAAGAGGGATATTTATAGTGTGATGATTTTGTGTTTATAGAAGGATAATATGTGTTGGATTGGCTAGACAAAATGTGTTGGTGTATTTAGGAAGTGTTGGTGATACTTTTGGTGGTGGAAACATTTGTGAGTTTAGGTAGTCATTGATGGATGAGGATGAAGGTATGGAGGTTGTTTATGGATGGTCCATTTGGTGCACTAGGAGATGAGCATTGAGGTTGAAGTGATGGGGTTGTGTTGTCATCTTTGGTTAAATCAATGAAGAGTTATTTAGGAGTGATGATGAGGATCTTTTGTTTCTTTGATGTTTTGGAAATGGAAGTTTTTGGTGAATCCATGGTGGATTATGGTGTGGTGTGTTGAAGGTTAAGTGTGAGATGAAGGTGTATTTTTGGGAGCAAGGATTGACTTTCATGGGTTAAGTTGTATTGGTAATGACACACTTTGTAGAGTGTAGGGGATGGTTGAATCTTTTTGTGAGGATGACTAGATGGAGTTATTGGTGAAGATGGGAAATGAGTATCAAGTGGTGTGATTGGTGAGAGCGATGTTGATGGAAGGGATGACTTGGTTTTTCATTTCACTTTGGTGGTTTGAGTGTGTAAGGGTTATGAGGTTTGAGTGTGTAAAGGTTATGAGGTTTGGTTTTGGGCAAGTCCAACTCTTTAGGCAACAAGGCAACTATTATCTTAATGAAATATGCTTGAAAAGTATATAGGCAAGCAAGTAAGCACATAAAATAGTCATAACTAAGCATGCATGCATAACCAATAAGACAAATAAGCAATTTAGCAAATCATTCAACCTAAAACTCCTATCTTAGTGTAAGGCAACTAGTTAGTGAGAAACTAGTGATGGAACAAATGTGATTTTGTAATTCTTGATTTTGTTCTAGTGTGTGCCTATATGAAACAAATGTTGAGTTAAGATTGTTTCGACTTCTATGAAGAGAAAATAAATTTTCCTAAGAAACAATTTTTGATCTCCTTGATTTATCTTTGCTCACTTCTAAGTGTCATATATAAGTATATATTGGATTATATACATATAGATAACGAGAGTGAGACTATTATGCATGATTTGAGAAAAACGTTTTTATCATTATTCAACAATGAGTTTTCCTAAACTTGAGAATAATTTCAAAATGAATTGAGGTTTTCTTTGAGAATATATTTATGCAAAACAAAATATCTCAATTCTTGATTTTGTGCAAAATAGAATCCTAGACTCAGATTTGAGAAGAAAGAAAACTTAAAATTTTATGCTCAGATGGCCGGCCCCCTTAAAGTGAGGCCGGTCCCCTTAATTTTAAGGGGGCCGCCCTTATAAATTAAGGGGTCCGCCCATCTGACAAAGAAAATTTTTCAGAACTTTGATTTTTCAGAAGATGTTAAGTATTCCAAGAATTTAATCAATTTGCTCCATCATTCCTAATCCTAAACGTAAGTGGTTAAATAAATCACGCTTAAGAGGCTTAGTGACTATATCGGCAATGTTACCTTCCGAAGCTACCTTCTCTATTGTTATATTTTCTTTTTGTATAATGTCCCTAAGAAAGTGATGACGTATTTCTATATGTTTAGTCCTAGAGTGTTGAACATGATTCTTACTTAAATCTATAGCACCTTTGTTATTGCACATAATAGGAACATTTTCTAACCTAATGCCATAGTCTTCGAGAGCTTGTTTCATCCATAGTTTTCTTACGCGAGGGATCTAGTCTTACTTCTATATTAACGATTAATCCACTTAACTCATTTCACTTCATCACCATGAGTTTTCTACTAGTGGACATAGAAGATTTCCATTTTCTATGTTGTTCGACAACGAACAATTTTATTTAAATCCTAGGAAAGCCAACTAAGAGGGGTTCATAATATGTGAGCAAGTAAGTATTACTAGCTATATAACTAAGCATTATTCTAACTAATTATTAATCTAAGAATATAAATTTTAACGATAAACTTAAAAGAAATGCGTACCTTTTAGTCTTCAATAAATTTTCTTCAAAAACTTCAAGTTGCCATGTTGACTTATAGAAGCCATTTGTAGATGAGATTCCAATAGTTTCGAAAAGTGACAACTTAGCCACTTGGTTCCCATGGTCTCATTGGTCCAAAGTTGTTTGAACCAAACATGGTTTGCAATTGACTAGGATGCATGTATGGTGAAAATATTCCCCATGGGCTAAAGCTTGGTTGATGTGGATAAATCCACATTGGGTGACTGTTATTAGAAAGGTTTTGCCTACCTTGATTTCTTCTAGGTTGAGGTGTTTTAGACCGAGGATGAGGATTATTTGGTCTATTTGGAGGTGGAGTTTTAGATCTTAATTTTGGTTTAGAAAATCCGGTTTTGGCTTTTAGTGATGGTTTATAAAAACTTTTTACTTCCTCATCACTCGCAATAGGTATTTTTCTATCTTTTACAAGTATATACTTAGGTTTTGAATCTAAGGGTTTTTGTTTACTAAGTTCACATTCAAACTTTACATTTTTATTTTCACTAGTTGAAACATTAGTTGAGTTGAATCCTACGCCGGTTTTATTTACCGAAGTTCCTTGAACACTTATTATTTTCTTAAGTGAGTTACTACTATTTTCAACTTTGTCAAGTTTGGAAATTTTATCTTTAAGTTTTTCGTTTTCATTTTTGACCTCTAGACATGTTTCACATTCTATAAAAACTTCTTTTCCTTTTTCTAAATGTTGTAGTTTGATTTTTAATTCAAGTACCTCATTTTCTAATTGATTATTAATATGTTTTAGTGATTTATTTTTAGCCATGACTTTGTATAACCTACTATATTCATTATCTAGGTCTTTTTCATCTAAAGATAGGTTTTTATCACTATAGTATTCGGTTTCGGAACGTACCTCATCGGATGCCTTTGCCATGAGACACTTTTCTTCTCTTGTTGTCTCTTTTTCATCATTGTCACTATCGCTCCATGCTTCTCCTACAAAGGCCTTGTAGTTTTGACTTCTTGACAATTTCGTACATTCTCCAATAAGATGATTTGGATCTCCACACTTGAAACACTTTCTTTCATTATATGGTTGCCTAACATATCTTCCTCGTCTTTTGAAGAATTTCTTGAAGTTTCTTACGGCCATAGCATATTCTTCGTCATCGCTTTCGGAGGTTGAGCATTCTTCGTCACTAGAGTCCTTTTTAGCTTTCAACGCAATTGATTTGCTTTGCTCCCTTTTTCCTTTGACCATCTCGGAGTCTTTCTTTATTAT
Organism: Artemisia annua; assembly: GCA_014162995.1. Taxonomy (NCBI): domain Eukaryota; kingdom Viridiplantae; phylum Streptophyta; class Magnoliopsida; order Asterales; family Asteraceae; genus Artemisia; species Artemisia annua. The sequence continues at coordinate 20,465 of LBNU01017349.1, forward strand.
TGCTTCGTAGACTTTCAAGTTGCCGATCAACTCGTCAATTTGAAGAGTTGACAAGTTCTTCGATTCTTCAATCGCCGTAACTTTAGCTCGCCATTTTTGATGAAGAGCCCTAAGAAATTTCCTAACAAAATTCTTACTAGAAAATTCTCATCAAGTGCTTTTAAACTTGTGATGATAGTGTTAAACCTATCAAATGCATTATCTATTGATTCCTCTTTCGGAATCATAAATTGTTCATATTGTTGAATAAGAAAATGAAAATCTATTTTATTATCTTTGACTTGCTTATTACCTTGGTGAGTGATTAATAAAGAATCCCAAATTTCTTTTGCGGTTTTACACATAAAAATTATTTTATATTCTTTGCGTGGTAACGCATTATAAATAACCATTTTAGCCTCATTATTTTTTGCTAGTTTCTTTTTCTAATCATCATTTTGTTTTTCAAAAGATACAATTTCATCCTTTTTAGTTTCAAAATTATATTGAATAGGGGGAAAATCACCAAAGTTAATGACATGCCAAAGATCAAGATCTTTTGATTTCACATAAGTTTCGAATCTATTTTTTCAATAAAGAAAACCATCACTTTCAAATAGTGGTGGTCTTTGCATAGATTGCCCTTCTAAATATTTTTCCGATTCCATAGATAGATTCAAGTTTTAAAATACAATTTATTTTAAAAATCTTGTTTGGCGTGGCTCTTGATACCAATTGTGGAAAACTAGAAGGGGGGGGGGTTGAATAGTTTTACGTCTTTTTAGTTTATACAAAAACTTGGTTTCAATAAATTGATTCGAGTTTATTCAATTGTTTGGTTGAAAAGCTTTTGATTAGAGTTAAGGATAAAAACAACTATATGTTATATTATATGTGTGTCCTTTTAGGTTTGTTATGAAAACTTTGTTTTTGAAAACTTAGTTTAGTTTTAAAACCTCGTTTACTCTTAAAACTTTGATTCGATCTTATGTGAACTCAAGTCTTGAACAATATGAACAACTATATCAAGGTATGAAAGATAATAATGATGTAAGCTAAGTATGTAAATCAACACATGCATAATATAAACAATTATAGCTATACGAGATGTAAGTAAGTAAACTAAGTAATAAGTTAGAGATGGAAAGATCTAACCGCGAGACAAAGGATTTATAGTGGTTCGGCTACAAGGACACCTTCCTTGCGCTACTCCACTCCCCGAGTCACCTACTCGAGAGTTTTCTTCACTATGTCAACAAGCTCCCTAATGGCGGAGAAAACCTTACACAACTTTTGCTTACACCAATTAACGACACTAAGCTAAATGTCGGGTTCTAATTGTAGCTAGAACCAATCTCACAACACACCACAACTTCTTCACTACTTCTTCACAACTTCTTCACTACATAACTTCTTCACTACTTAGCTCTAGATCTTCACACCACTACTTCTTCTTCACAACACTACTCCTACTTCACAACTATCACACCTAAATCTACTCTTTACAAATAATATATACAACTACAAAACTATATTCACAAATCTACAATACTTCTTAAACTTGAGATTGAAGGAGTATTCTTCTCTTGCAATTTGGATGAGGTAGGATGAGGAAGGATTAAATCACTTGAAACAAGGNACTACATAACTTCTTCACTACTTAGCTCTAGATCTTCACACCACTACTTCTTCTTCACAACACTACTCCTACTTCACAACTATCACACCTAAATCTACTCTTTACAAATAATATATACAACTACAAAACTATATTCACAAATCTACAATACTTCTTAAACTTGAGATTGAAGGAGTATTCTTCTCTTGCAATTTGGATGAGGTAGGATGAGGAAGGATTAAATCACTTGAAACAAGGATTAATAATCTTATGATCAAAGGGTTTAGAAGGATGTTTAGAGAGGATTGGATCTGAAAATTTTAGTGCAAAAGGTGAGGAAAAATACCAGGTTTGAGCAGGTATTTATAGGCAAAGATTTCTGACAACAGGAGCGTGCCGGCCCCCTTAAAATTAAGGGGGCCGCCCTCATGTAACGGCATGAAATCTTGTCTTTTTCTTGGAAAAGTTTATTTGGTGAAAAACTAACTGATTTTGGTTAAAAATTTGAATTCATATATTTAGTATGATTTAAACATTTTCCTTTATTACCAAAAGTGTTTTTCAAAATTATATAATATGTTTATATTATTTAATAAACTTTGTAATAATTAAATAAACACCCCTTTGATCATGAAATATATTAAACACTTGTTTATTCATACCTTAAGTGATTTAGTTGGATAAAATGATATAAACTAACTTAATACTTGTTTACGTAGTAATCTTACGTTTAATGTTTTTACATTTTGTGATCGTCAAAACATAGAGATATCGAAAAATATAAATAACGTTTTTATGCATTATTTATATCAACGTCCACTTCTGATGCCGTCCCCTTGTAATTTTCTCTGGGCCGTCTCCCTTTGTGACAAAACTTGACGACCTACATCTTGTAACACGTGACGTCGTCACGTGTTAATTCCTCTGGGGCGTCTAGTGTAAAAATCATCCTTCATGTTGTCAAAGCGTGACGCCGTCACACGATAGAACGTGACGCCGTCAGGTACTGTTTTCAGCATAATTTGAGACTTTGTCGTTTTCTTCACTTTTAGGGTCCAAAAACGTCCAAAATGCTTCCTTTTCTAGAATTTCTCTTAAAAGTACCTAAAATGACAAAAGGAACGATTTAAGGCAATATTTGATCAAATAATTACGGATTAGGGCTTAAATGACCCCCTAAAAGCGTAACACTTTTCGCCTCATCAAATACCCTTACACTTGAGATTTGCTTGTCCTGAAGCAAATGCGCTTTTATTCCAATCAAAATATGAGCTAGGGGTCATTTAACACGAATATAAAAGTAATTACAACAAATAGTTATTCCACCCTAGTCATAACAAGCACGGAAATCATACACTAGCACCTCACAAATAGTGTTTGGATACTCTCATCTCTCGGGTGTTATAAACCTATATAACTAAATGGAAATGGAAGAAATATCACTCACTACCTGTCATAGCAAATAGATTACCATAGGCTTGGGAAAGGATCAAAAACCTCCTCCACTAGGTGTAAGCACCTAAGATAAACTATCAAAGAGGGCTTTGCAAAGGGTTATAATGTTAGGTGTAGGGATATGATAAACACGGTTTGGTTGGAATAAAGGGTATTTTTAGTGGTGGCGAGTTAATTATCTTGATCAAATACATGCACAAAGTGGCGTTGCTAAGCCAAGACTCGACTCAACTTAAGCTAAAAAGAAAATAACATAAACATAAATAAAGATAAAAAAATGAAACGGGATGGTAGTCCGTATGTTTTTTCTACTTTTCTTTTTCCAATTTTTTTTTCATTTTTCTTGTTTTTCGATTTTTTTTTCATACACTCTTGCCCTACCATCCAAAATAATACATCATAGGGGCCTCGGTTCTCCCCTAACACTTGAACTTTTACCTACTTTACAATAAACTATTCTAATGACTCGAATTAAGATAATTGAAAAACTTGGAGTACTTTAAAATATTAACGCACATATGGGGGTAATAACTTCTTCCCTATTACTCCATTACATTAGTACTTTACCCATGAGTCCCAATCGTCTCAAAACAATATGTACAAGGATATGACTCGACTTAGCAACCATGTAATCAATTAGACAATTAACTAAGGGTTTAACAAATGTTGTCACAATAATGCACTAAAGATGAGTACATACAAGGTAGGCTAAGGCGATTTGGGTGTACATTTGGGGTGGATTGTAAACAAATTCTTCCTTTAAGTAAGATGCTTAAAGTTAGAAACGAAAAGATAGGCTCGGAGCGGTGTACTAGGGGTATCGTGTACTAAAAATGAGTACAACGCTAAGGGTGTGGGAGAATTACTTGACTAATGAAGTCAATGTAATTATATTACGGGTTTAAAAACAAGGGTTATCCTAATGCCTCTTATCATGTAGTAAATCTAACTACACGAATGTAGTCTCACTTGTGGATTTGGGATGGTCCTAACGCAAGTTCTAGAATCTATAGGCTACCGGTACAGACACAAGCACTAAAAATAAATGCTTTTCCTAACAATTCTAGGGGTGAACCTCACATATTTGGGGAAAATTTTTTAAGTGGTACGGTTTTTGTGCTAGTCATACAATTCCCTATCCATGAGACGCTTATTATTCCTAAAGTTTCACTCCTAAATGTTGTAAAAAATTTTAAATTTGTGCTAAAATTGCCCTAACAAATATTTCTCTCAGTTTTATTTACACAAATACCATTGAACAAAACAAAAATCAAGCGTAATTGCATTTTCTAAGGTGCCTTCATTTACCCCCCTTATACTTAAACTAAACATGGTCCTCAATGTTCACATAAAAGATGTAAAAGTAGAAAAGAAAGAATGAAACAAATATGTTAATACAAATATCGCCTAAAAACGTTATTTATATTTTACGATCTTTGCAAAGTTTTGTTAACGACAAAGTGTAAACTTTAGTTTTAAGTAAAACATGATTATAATTTAAGTCTTGCATACATTTACATTTTCACTTAGACTTTTGCTACATTTACATTTTCATTTAAAACATTACATTTACATATTTCTTAATATAGTAAATGTTATATTTTCATTTTCATATAAAACATCACATCATGCATTTATGGAAAGCTTGTGTGTTTGACTTTCCATAAGACCTCTTACACAATTGTGTGTTTGACTAACTTGATGTGACCTTACTTGATTGGGAAAGATTTCTTGCAAGTTTCCTGTCAGACTTGGCGGAACCCTCAGGGTATATGGGCGGAACCCATTCTAAGGTTCCGCCAGATCCGCCAGACTGCTGGTTGGTTTGGCTATAAATACCAATCCACTTGCAAGATTTCACCTATCACTTCTCATTACATTTTACACATACATCATTCATCTAACCTATTAACATTTTCATTTTATGTGAAGCTCTCTTGTAGCAAAGAAGTTCACAAGTTCTTATCAAAGTTACAAGTATTCAACATAACATTGCAAGACTTATTAACTTAGCATTGTATAGACTTCGTGTAGTTTATACTTCATTTGATTGTGTATGTGCAAGTTGTGATCGGTTAGTATTTTAGGCCTTAAAATACATAGTGTGACGGGAGTGGTTGTACCCTTGTAAAAGAACTCGACATCTAGCTTTGTGTCGGAAATCTTGTGTAAGCGACGTGTAAGGTTTTCTCCGCCGGTGAAAGGAGCTTGTTGACTAGTGAAAGAAACTCTCGAGTTGGATACTCGGGGCGTAGAGTAGGGCAAGGAAAAAGAGTCCTTGTAGCCGAACCACGATAAACACTTGTGTTGTGGTTTGATCGTTTCTTTCTTTATCTTTGCATATTACATATTGTCTTTAGTTTAGATCTTTGATTACACGTAAAGTTTCAAAAGATAATTAAGTTAAAAACCGGTAAACTATTCAACCCCCCTTCTAGTTTTCCACAATTGGCATCAAGAGCTACGTTATTCAAGCTTTTAAAATATATTGTGTTTTAAAACTTGAAACGATCCATGGATTTTGAAAATTATAAAGAAGGGCAATCTATGCAAAGACCACCACTTTTTGAAGCAAATGGTTTTATATATTGGAAAAACCGATTTGAAACTTACGTGAAATCTAAAGATATAGATCTTTGGTATATAATCATTGAAGGTGATAATGTACCTAACTTTAAAGATGGTACAAATGGTAAAGATGAGGATAGCTCAATTACTAAACATAATGAAGATCAAAAGAAATTGATTGCTAAAAATAATGAAGCAAAAATGATGCTTTACAATGCTTTACCTAAGAAAGAATATGAAAGAGTATTTATGTGTAAAACCGCTAAAGAAAATTGGCAATCTTTAATAGTAACTCATCAAGGAAACTCACAAGTTAAGGATAACAAAATTGATCTTCTCATTCAACAATATGAAGAATTTTCTATTCCCGAAGATGAGATTATTGATTGTGCATTTGCTAGGTTTAATACTATTATTACTTCACTTAAAGCACTTGACGAATCTTTTTGTAGCAAGAACTTTGTCAGGAAATTTCTGAGAGCACTCGATCCAAAATGGAGAGCAAAAGTGACGGCAATTGAAGAATCCAAGGATCTTTCAAGCATGTCACTTGACGAGCTAATTGGTAACCTCAAAGTTCATGAAATGGTCATGGAAAAAGATTTGGAAATAGTCAAGGGCAAGAAAGAAAAGGTCAAGTCCATTGCCTTGAAGGCTAGAGTTCAATCAAGTGATGATGAAGAATCTTGTTGAAACTTAAACCTTGATAGATCTTTGATCCTTTGGATCGTTAGCAATGTCTATGTAATCACAAACACTCTAAAAGAGAATCTCTACTACTTGTATTGTTTAGCGGAATTATAAATACAAGCACAACACAAATACTAACAATGCTTTGATCCTCTATGGATCGTTTATTATCAACTAATAATGTTATTCTCAAAAACGTACATAATGCATTAGCAAGGGTTCCTTTTATACTACAAGAAACCCTAACCCTTCTTACAAGAATCAAATAAAAGTAAAACAATAAAAGATATTCTACATATCTTGTCCTAGAATAAACTAAGTTTACATTCTACGGATTAACTATATCCGCAGAATCTTCTCATCCGCAGGAACACTTGTCAGCAAAAACCAGCAAAGTTATCCGCAGAATCCTTTCGGCAGCATTCCTCAACAGTAGTTTCTAGAATTCCCAACAATCCTCCCCTAATCTTGAATTTGACCATGTTAAGTTCAAGATTCTTGATAGATCGGCCACAAACCCAAGTACGAGGATTGAAAGAGAAACATATGCAATAAAATAACTACCAGCAGCAACTAACTCACTATCAGCAGCAACTAGTAACTCTCGTTGTAGACCAGGATTCCACAGCAACTCCTATCTTTAAGCAGCAACCGAATCAGCAGCATCAAGAATAGATGTTATAAGCCTTTACCAAGTAGCTATTCACTCTTGGGCTAGCTAATTCTTTGGTGGAATCATGAAATCACCCTGGTGAACTAGTAACCAGTCCAACACTTAGAACATGAATCAATGGTGTGTTGAAATACCCTAATGATTTTTGGCAAATCATCACAGCCATAAACGGATTTGACTTGTCTTTACCTGTAGCCGTTTGCTCAGGACTACCAATTCTTAAAGGAAAAAAAACCTTGGTGAATTGATAACCAATATGGATTTCCACTGCCTTTACCATAAGCCATACACTTATGGGCTAGTCAATTCTTTGGATTTTCAAAGAATAAGATCCATGGTGAAATGATGACCATTTCAACTCTCAGCAATTAAGCATGGGTGAGTTGAGAACCCTATGGTTTTGAGCAAACCATTACCCTATCAACAGATTTGATGTGTCTTTACCAAAGCTGTACCCTTTGGACTAGCCAACTCTTTGATGGAACAGTCAACATCATGGTGAGTTGATAACCATATAACAGATGTGCCTGTATACAACAAAGAGTGACAAATTATACAAGAAAGTTAGTTTTTATTTTTTTTTTATTTTTTTTTTTATTTTTATTTTTTTTTACTAACAAAATGAAAAAGAAATAAGAATACAACTGTCATCCCAAAGAAGTGTCAATCTGCACACCATGCTTGGCTTTCATTTCATTCTTGAAAAGAAGACTCTGCCTCATAGCTTTGACTAACTGCTCTGCATAAGTCATGTGGTCGTGGTTGTATATCAAGCGGTGAAGCTTGTAAACCACGGGTTGTAGTCCCAACGAGGGTTGAACTGATCTTGTCACTCAAAATCGTGAGTTATGTGATATGAATAGGTTTGAAAGATGATGTTTGGTTTTAGTTATCACTACGAGAAAACTTTTAGAATTAAACAACTTAGAAAAGTAGAACGTGTTTAGACGAAATAGCATTAAGAACGAAAGAAAACATTTAGTATATGAATCTACTATTAAAAGAAAGAGAAAATATTTTTGATGTTTTCTATTTTCAATGAACGAAAGTGATTAAGTAAAGATAAAAGAAATTAAAAGCAATAACGTAAGGTAAACAAATAAAAGAAATGAAAATGAAATAAGAAAGTAAAATGTTTTTTGGTTTTTTTTGATTAAATTAACGAAAGAATGAAAATTATTAAAAGAAAATAAGCTAAGTCGACAAGTGAAACAAACTAAATTTAGAAAGATTTTAAGAAAATTTCGACGGAGTAACGTTTAGAAAAGAACTAAATAAAACTTCACTCGATAAACGATGAAGTGAAAAGAAAGTCTAACTCGACTTATAAGAGAAATAAGAAAAGAGAATTAGAAAACAAGACTCGACTCTAAAGAAGACTAAGACTTGCAAAGGAAAGTGATCAAACTCGCAAACACTACTCAAAACTTGGTACCATACTCGCTAACACTTATTAAGTTCATACTCGCGATTTTAGTTTTCATACTCGCTATACTAACAAAAAAACCATACTCGCTATAAAAATTTATACCATACTCGCAAGTCATCAATTGATACTCGCTAAACTAAGCATACTCGCTATACTATTACACATGCTACTCGCTATATGAACACAAGGACTCATACTCGCAAGACTTATAAAGTTCCATACTCGCAATCACTTAGAAACACCTCATACTCGCAAACATGAACATTTCCATACTCGCAAGGCTAGGTAAATAAATGATACTCGCAAGGTTTTGTATGAAACTCGCAAATCCCTAAAGCAAAAACGTAAGAAAAATGTTTTTTATAAACAAAAAGATTAAAAACTAATAGCAACTTATAAAAACTTATTGAAGAACAAGATTTAAAGACGCATAAGCTTATAAATAAGCTCAAATAAGCCACGACAAAATACAAGCCCTAACTCATAATTATTCGAATCCAAAAATTTAAACAAAGATTAAAACATAATAAGATTTAATAAAAACTTTGTAAAAAAGATGTTTAAAAACTAAATAAGCTCGTAAATAAGCTCAACAAGCCACGACTTGGGTTACAAGCCCTAACCCATAAGCTTTTATTCGACTCAAAATGTTTACATGCAAAGGTGGTAAGAAAATATCAAACTTTTATAAAAGACAAGATTAAACGAAAGCTTGTAAAGATTAAACAAGAAAGATTAAAGATTAAGACAATAAGCTAAAATAAAAACTAGAAGACATAAAAACTAAAAATGCATTAATAAAACTTACACACACTTATCAAAAACTAAAATAAGGGCTAGCTTCAAAATGAAGCTTAGATGGAGTATTTATCATGCTAGGGGGAGTCCTAGTTTTTCCTTGTATACACTTTGCCCCCTAGACTTTTACATCTCATGAACAAGACACATAAACTACATTACATACTTAATATAACTTCTAAAAATTAAACTTAGGTCCTTGTAACTTGAGGTAATATGTTAACGAGTTCTTCTAAAAGTCTTCAATGATGTAAAAGTGATCACTTGCTCGAATTTAGGAAGCTTATTCATGATAATCATCTTTGATCTTCGATTACGTGTCTCTTTCATATTCATGAGCCCTTAAGTAATAAAAACGTCGTCACGGGCTTTTCTTAAGCAAATTTCATCTTCAACTTGACTTTAAGACTCTCTTTCACATCTCGTGCTCGTTTTAGGCTTTTTGGTTGATTTTGATGTCATTTATGCAATATCCTTTCCTGCACGATCACAAGCACCAAAAACACGATATCTTTGGCGTTTAACGTTAGTTTTTGGTCTTATAAGGTCTGAAAATGGTGAATAAAAAGTATGTGAATAAGCACATACCAAAATCCCCCAGACTAAGGTATTGCGTGTCCTCACGCAATGTAATCACGTCACGCTTTAAAGATAAATATTTTCACACCTTCTTTACTAAATTTGAAAAGTAGCAAAACGTTCAAAAGAGATACGAAATCATTTATTCCCTAAAACGCCCCGGTTTTCCATATTTTTGACTATTTACATCGTATATTACACTAGTTCAGCTTATGACGGTGTGCTTGACTTTCATTATCTTTCAACAACGATTAAGGGTCATAGAGCAAGAACACGATTCATAGAAAAGTGACCGATTGGATAAAATTCATCGTCCCTGATTTTTCACAAGCCCCCAAGCTAAGCGTAAAAACGGATCATTGTTTAATTACAAGTTAGATGCTAACGCTACTCATGGAAGTTACTCGTCTACCTCTTGCTCCCATTTTCCTATTTTTGTATCTCATTATTTTATTTTTGTGAGAGAAATGAATTTATTCATAAGCATCTCATTTCATAGTTTTTAGTCCGATAAAGATACCAAATTCATACGCTAAGTAGTTATCGATCTTCTCTTAAGAAGGTTTGCTCGAGAAATGTGGTCCACATCAAGGATATTGGATACATACAAAGAGTTTGGAATACATCAAAATAGACATAAGTTGGAGAGTACCTTCACGTGCACCTCATGCGCCCGATCTAGGATCATTCGCATGCACCTCACGTGCTACCAACTATAGTCTTAACGCTTAAACTCATAATCCATAAATCTTCAACATACATTTTTTTTAAGACATGAATAAGTAACTTCTCAACTCCGAACCTTCACGGTTTCAATCCAAGACCTACCGCCAACTGCTAGGGTTGGAATCTAGGATCCAAGGCCCGATCTCAATCTGAAGTCTTAAAGCACCTTAGCTCATACATAACAACGGGTTTTAGGATAGCTCCGAAACCACATGCGTACTACGCTTATACAACGATATACAATACAACTTCAACTAGCGTGTATCCATGATGTGTACCCAATTTCTCAAGCAAAGATTCTCTCAAGAAGATAAAGAACTACTCATCGGCTAAACCTAACATCTTTAATTATTTTGCACAGATATGGGGTGAAGCAATTTTGTGGGAACAAAAAGACATGAGTACCTTCGATGAGCCTTAAAGAGATCCAACTACTCTATGCTTAGCATCTAACTTCTAAAGAAACTCTATCATTTCACGTTCTCCGCACATTTAAAATCTCAAATAATGAGATCCGCGAATGCTTAGCCGATAATCAAGCCACGCATATATAAAGTCACGTACGGGAGCCGACAAAAGAGTAGCTCCTTGTGTACAAAACTAGCAAAAGCTTTTGTGATCATCAATGGTTAAGGGAACAAGCTAGGGCTCAACACGCCCGGATCAAGTCAAAATTTTTATTCTCACTCTTACCTAGTAGGAAAGTCAAACGCGGTGTCAAAAATTTTATTCTATTTTTGCATGATTTTTAAATTTTTCCATTTTTTTCTTTGGAATTTTTCAAAATTTTTCAATTTTTTTGGATTTTTGAGGAAAAACGGGGTTGCGTAAGTAAACGACAATGGTGAAAGTGCTAGGTCAATCAAATCGAAGATTCACCCCCCCAGACTAAAGATAAACATTGTCCTCAATGTTTAAAAAGGTAAGGGTAATCCTAACAATAAATCTAAGGCCATTTATTAAGTATGCCAAAGATACCATTAGTCGATAAGATTTGGATATAATGATTTCCAAGCAAGCATCAATACATGGGACTCGAGTGGAGATGAGACGATCCACGAGCACGAGAGTCATCATGAATTGGGGAAATCCTGGACAAACACAGACAAACAAGGAAACACAAGATTGGAAGAGGTCGCCCTCCTCGCGTTACTTATTAGATAATAAAATAAAATGGATAAGCATGGGGTGCCTCCCACGAAGCGCTTGTTTAGTAACGAGTCGTGTAGCTTAGACTCGCCCCGAATTTACTTGTCCTTGGGGGAGCAAATGAAACACACAGCTTGAAAAGCGACGATGCCGGGATCAAAAACAACATCCTCACTCCCGGGGGAATGACGGATGGGAGAAACAACAGCATAGGTAAGATAAGGAAGAAAGATCATAACAACGATTTCGAGGTCAAATTCAAAGAGATCCTCCATAGTAAGCATAACTTTCTCCTTAGTCTTATAATCATCCTTCTTCAAAGTTTCATCAACAAATTCTTCAGTAGTAACGAAAGAAGCAAGGATGTCGGGCTGGAGCCCATAAGAGTCCTTACAAGGTAATATCCCGGGTTTAAAAATTTTATCTTCTGAAAGGAACGATAATGAAGCATCAACCACGGTAAAAGATGATGAATCATTCGGAGATGACAACTTAGTAGGTTCAGAAACTTCTACAATTCTTGATGGAGTCGGATCGACTGGAGTTAAAAACTCATCGTGAAGAGAATCAACCATATGATGAACATTCGTAACCTCAGGTTCAGTAACAGACTCGTCACTATCCTTAATCTGAATATCGAAGAGCGGATTATCTGAAATCATAGTAAAATCTGGTTCGAAATCAAACAGAGGATTGGTGAAAGTTGTTTTGAAAGTTTCAAGAACTGGGTTATCTGATTCATTCGAAGTTTCATCAATATCTGAAAGAACATCGATCTCTTCTGGAGAGAAGTCGGGAATATTTGGTTCAGGAAATGAAGTGGGATTGCCACACTGAAGGATTTCTTCTTCAACGTAATCGATTTCTCCACAAGACAAGGAAGTATAAACTTCGTCAGACTCGGAACATATCTCATCATTATTATCAATGGACTCATCAGTAACTTCATCGTTCTTCGGAGGGAGATGAGGTAATGGTTCTTCATGTAATAAACTTTCAAGAAAACGAATATCTCCCTCCGGATCAAAGTTAGTATCATCAACCATCGTCGATTCGGAATGATTTTTAGCAAGCCAGGCCTCGATCTCATCAGAAAAGACATCACTTCTCTCAACCGGCGTGGGAGAAGGAGCGATAGAATCGGAAATGAGAGGATCAGAGGATGGAGTTTCGGTTGAAATAGAATTATCATTAACANTAAAAATTTATACCATACTCGCAAGTCATCAATTGATACTCGCTAAACTAAGCATACTCGCTATACTATTACACATGATACTCGCTATATGAACACAAGGACTCATACTCGCAAGACTTATAAAGTTCCATACTCGCAATCACTTAGAAACACCTCATACTCGCAAACATGAACATTTTCATACTCGCAAGGCTAGGTAAATAAATGATACTCGCAAGGTTTTGTATCAAACTCGCAAATCCCTAAAGCAAAAACGTAAGAAAAATGTTTTTCGTAAACAAAAAGATTAAAAACTAATAGCAACTTATAAAAACTTATTGAAGAACAAGATTTAAAGACGCATAAGCTTATAAATATGCTCAAATAAGCCATGACAAAATACAAGCCCTAACTCATAATTATTCGAATCCAAAAATTTAAACAAAGATTAAAACCTAATGAGATTTTATAAAAACTTTGTAAAGAAGATGTTTAAAAACTAAATAAGCTCGTAAATAAGCTCAACAAGACACGACTTGGGTTACAAGCCCTAACCCATAAGCTTTTATTCGACTTAAAATGTTTACATGCAAAGGTGGTAAGAAAATATCAAACTTTTATAAAAGACAAGATTAAACGAAAGCTTGTAAAGATTAAACAAGAAAGATTAAAGATTAAGAGAATAAGCTAAAATAAAAACTTGAAGACATAAAAACTAAAAATGCATTAATAAAACTTACACACACTTATCAAAAACTAAAATACGGGCTAGCTTCAAAATGAAGCTTAGATGGAGTATTCATCAAGCTAGGGGGAGTCCTAGTTTTTCCTTGTATACACTTTGCCCCCTAGGCTTTTACATCTCATGAACAAGACACATAAACTACATTACATACTTAATATAACTTCTAAAAATTAAACTTAGGTCCTTGTAACTTGAGGTAATATGTTGACGAGTTCTTCTAAAAGTCTTCAATGATGTAAAAGTGATCACTTGCTCGAATTTAGGAAGCTTATTCGTGATAATCATCTTTGATCTTCGATTACGTGTCTCTTTCATATTCATGAGCCCTTAAGTAATAAAAACCTCGTCACGGGCTTTTCTTAAGCAAATTTCATCTTCAGCTTGACTTTAAGACTCTCTTTCACATCTCGTGCTCGTTTTAGGCTTTTTGGTTGATTTTGATGTCATTTATGCAATATCCTTTCCTGCACGATCACAAGCACCAAAAACACGATATCTTTGGCGTTTAACGTTAGTTTTTAGTCTTATAAGGTCTGAAAATGGTGAATAAAAGGTATGTGAATAAGCACATACCATCATATCATTCCCAACCGCATCTGTAGGAACAAGCAGCTTCATCCCCAACATCTGTCTTAAAATTCTAAGAGAGATGGGATAAGTAATCTCAGCACACATGTAAATAATCTTACCAGCAGCAGTGGATAGCACATGAACATTAGGGAGAGGATAAAATTTCCAGTTAGCAAGCTCCCATTTTGATTGACCTAGCCAAACCCTGAATCCTTACTAACAGTGAGGTTGGAATCAAATAAGGTAGTCAAGTCCCCATGCAAATATAAGCCACACCCTATAGGCTCCTTGTTTTTGTAGTAGGAGGTAACCCAACTATAAAGATTCAACAGATCCTTTCTATCCACAAAAGTTAAAATTTCACTAAGAAAAGTAAAATGTTTAACTGACCCATCTGCTCTATGAACAGTGTTGATATCTTGATCTTTCAATTGAAGAGGTGTAATCTCCCATTCAACCAAAGGAACATGGGCCACATGATCTTCACCATCATCTTCCTCAACCTCAATATACTCAGAATCTGCTAATGGTGTAACCAAGCCTCTAGAAACCCTCTTTCTTACCAAAGTCTTCTTTCTCTTGCCAGGAGAAGGTGAAGGTGTGTCATTAGAAGCATCAGCAGTGTCAGATTCTGGTTTAACTTCAGCAGGAGTGTCAGCAGGATCATCTGTAGATGCATCAGCAGGAACAGATTGTTCAGTAGCAACATCTGTAGTAGCCTCAGCAGAAACAGAATGTGAAGCATCAACAGTTTGTGTAGTAACATGACTAATGCTTGCTGCATTAGCCCTGGCAAGCTCAGCTGCATCATCAGCAAGCATCCTTTGAACAGCTTCTTCACTAAACCTATCTTCCTCAATCTGCCTCTTTGTTTTCTGTCTTGTAACAGGACCTTAATCAACCATAGGAGCCTTCCCCTTATCTGTGAACTTGGAAGACTCAGCAGGAAGTGATGTCTCAGCAGGAAGAGGGAGATCAGTAGGAACAGGTGGATCAGCAGAAGTGGCCACAGATGGTACATTAAAAGAATCAACAATTTGCACATAAGAAGTACCATGACCAGACTTGAACCTCTTAGAAGGTGGTTCCTCTAGTGTTGGTTTTGATATGCTCTTCTGACTCTGAGACATAATGTAGTTATATGTTCTCACCAACTTGTCATGAGGCATATTCCAAACCTTCTCTTTAGTTCATCCTGAATTAAAAATAGCTGGGCTCATATTCTTAACAACCACCCTCATTTGATTGGTCATTTGTGCTTGCGTAGGAGGTTTATCCCTCTTTGCTTTGGCCTTCTTCTCATCCTCCTCCTTTTTCTTCCTTCTCAGCAGAGCAATAATGCCATCAGAAGAAACATTATCTCCTAGTAGATCTCTGGCAAGGGAGGTATTGGAAGCAATCTGAGCCCCAATATGCATCCAAACAGCCTCATTAAAGTCTGAAACTTGAGCATCCAATTCTCTCCTCCTTTCAAGTGGCAAAGTAGAAACATATGTAGCCTTTGCCCTGGCAATCTCTGCATCAAACTGTGCTTGTTGTTGCTGAGCCAAAGCTTCACTCTTCATGAGATCTTCATGTTCTTTGAAGATCCTTTCTTGAGCAAGTATTTCTTCTTCAGTTATCTTATCTGAACCAAGATCTTGATCAACCAGATCAACATGCTCTTCTTCAGCAGAAACAAAGGTATCAGCAGAAGAAGATGCAGCAGGCTGATGTGCAGGAGAAGACAGCTTTGAAGGGTCAGCATTAACACCAGAAACACTCACACCTTGAAGATCAGTGGTAGGAGCTTCATCAGAAACCTCAAATGTTCTTCCATAAATAAAGATAGGAGGATCCTCTCCTGAAGGAGCAGCAGTAGATGGCTCTGGAACTGTAGAAGTAGGACCATGGTCAGAAGCAACACCATCAGCAGGATCAACATCCATGGATTACCCAATATCAGCAGCAGATGGTGTATCAGCAGAATCAACAGCTGGTGCAGAAGTTTCACCCCCACTCTTACTAAAGAATTGCTCTCTCTGAACCTTGATGGGACTCTTGTTCTTTTGAGTGTCAGCAGCTGTAAGTGGTGGAGAGGGAGTGAGGTTAACTTCAGTAGCTGCAGCCAACATATGAAGAGAATCAAGAGACACAGATTCCTTTGCTGTATTATCTGTAGGGACCTCCAGTTCATCCTCTGATTCAACCACAAACTTCCTCTTCTTATTGGTCTCAAGTTGATCTTCCAAAGTCTGAACTCTGTGTGTTAACACACTGATTTGACCCCCAAGATCTGCTTTGGTCTGAGTGAGTTCCCTTTCCAAATCACCAACTGTGTGACATACCTGTTAAGCAACTCATAGACTTTGGTTAGTGATATAAGGTCCTCAGCTGTACCAACAGGTATACCAGTGGTTTTGGGAGCTTCATTGGACCTGGTAGGAGACACATGAAAAGCATCACCAGTAGTGGTGGTATCAATAAAGGACTCTCTAGTTGGACTAGAGGGATATTGTCCTGTGAATATAGGTGTCTCATTATTGGGCTCAGCAACAAAGGTTCCTATGAACTCATCACTATGGTCAAATTGGTCAGTGAAGGGTGTCTCATCCTCATGCCTATGGTCAGCAGAATCCTCACCAGCAGGATTGACTGGTTGTAGAGGATCAGTAGGTTGCTCATGAGGAGTATCTACAGGCTGATCATCCACAGCTGCTGATGCAGATGTTTCAGCAGCTTTAGATGAACCAGCAACCTCAGCTGCTGATGCACTAGCATCACCAGTTTCGGGAATGGGTGGAATACTATCCTCAGCAGCATGAGGGCTGGGTGTATTACCACCTTCAGCAGCACCAGCATTGCCACCGCCAACATAGCTGGTGTTAGAGGCCAATGGGCACCAGTGTATTGACTAGCCATGCTTGAAAAGACTTTAGAGGTCAACTCTAGAATAGGTCTATGTGTTCTATCACGTGTTTCAATACCTATTATGATTTGAAGGAACCTAGGGTACATATAAAACTTGTTATCAGCATTAATATTACTGATCATGCCCTGAAAGATAAATCTAGAAAAGTTAAAATTTGTACCCTGTGATATACAAGCAATAGCACACAGAGAATTGGTCCAATCCTCCAGTCTTATTGCTTACACACTTCAGCAATGTATGCACCAGAAACTTCCATTTGGGGCAAAGTAGTTTCTTATACCATGCTTTCTTTCCATCACCCTGATAGCCATTAGCCTGTAATGCAGGAAGTATCAGTGACTTATCTTCATGATACTCACCATCTGCATCTTTCGGTTGGAGTTTAGTGCGGATCAAAGAATCAGTAACTTCATACTCTTTCCCATCAATGGTAGCGAGAATTCTTGTGTCATCATCTCCTACTGTGGCAGTGTCCCAAAATTGTGTAACCAATGATTCACACACAAGTGTGGGATAGTGTGTGAGAGCAAAATGAAGGCTAGACCGCTTCAAGAACTCTACCATCGGATCAAATAATTCTTTCCCCTTTGCTTTGCCCAGAAATGTAATTTGGTTGTGGTCACTTTTGAAGACAAGTGCGGCCATGAGTGGATTTGAGAATAGAATGAATTTGAGAAGTTGAGAAATGGGTTTGAAGTTATAACGAGTGGGAAGGAGTNAAGGCTAGACCGCTTCAAGAACTCTACCATCGGATCAAATAATTCTTTCCCCTTTGCTTTGCCCAGAAATGTAATTTGGTTGTGGTCACTTTTGAAGACAAGTGCGGCCATGAGTGGATTTGAGAATAGAATGAATTTGAGAAGTTGAGAAATGGGTTTGAAGTTATAACGAGTGGGAAGGAGTTATTTTGAGTGAGGGATTCACACGATTGGTTATTTAAGGGAGTTACCGAATCGTGGGAGGTAATTGACAACGAATATTGGAAAGAATCGTTTGACCAATTTTGACTTTATAACTTACCCAAAATAAAACCCAAAAGTGTACTCGTCAGCAGAATTGAAAAGTCAATCCGTAGAATCTTATGGTCAATCCGCAGAATCAAACCATCAGCTGAATATCTACAGGCTGTCATCCATAAATACCCATTGAACCGACTCCTCATTAAATGCCTTAAATACTTAATCAGGTCTATAAATAACCCTCAAATCACATTTAATCACCATCAACCAAACACAATTTCTCATCAGCAGCAATCATGATTCCAATAGAAATATCCTCTGATTCCTCTTCAAATTCTTCGGACCATTACATTCCTCCTCCACCTCCTCAACCACCACCTATGTCTTTTAGACGAAGGCGTGGTTGGAGAACCAAGGAGGAAGCACGCAAAAGGAGACATGATGTACCAGCTCCTCCTCCTCCACTACTACCACCATCACCATCAGTTCCTTCTTCATCCTCTGACTCAAATACCCCTGATAAGACAGGGCGTATGGAGTTGTTGTTTCTTGAGGATTTGGATGAAGGGCCTTCTGAACCACCACCTCTTTTAAAGCTTCTGACAAAGGAGATGGAGCGAGTTGTGGCTGGGATGAGCCAGATACCAGTTCCTCAGTCTGCCAAGAAGTTGCCAAAACCTCCTCCACAGGTAATGGGGCTTGTTTGCAAGAAGCTATGGACTTCTGAGATAAAGCCCAAAGATGTTGAGAAGGTTCTGAGGAACAAGGGGGCTAGTGAAGGCACATCTGATCCCAAGGGCAAAGGGAAGAGAAAACATGATTAGGTGCTAAGATGTGTTCAGTCTTTTGAGTAAGTTGCTCGGATGTGTTCTGTCTTTTGAGTACGAGGGTCAATACATATGAAGAGAACAAGACTGAGATACCCGTTGACAAGCTTGTTGCATGGAAAGCTTTATTTTGTACCCTCATTGGGAATAGAAATCAGGATTAGGTGCTAAGATGTGTTCAGTTGTGTTTGTTTAGATGTTAGGATTGACTGTAACTTCTTTTGGTGAAAATGAATGAACTTTTAATTTATCTCTTTGTTGTCATTCATCTTGTTTTATGCATAAGGTAGATACTTCTGAAAGAATAAAAAATATGTTATCAGCAGAAACTACACTCAACAGAAACACCTTTCAGCAGGAACTGTAAAAACTATCCGTAGGAACCATTTGATCAGCAGAATCACCCTCAGTAGTATTGTGCAAAAATATCTTTAGGAGAAATCTTAGAGCATTTATTCTGCCACCTAATACGCATTTATGGACCTACACTTTGACGTTTGCCTATAAAACAGATCCAAACTTTTCACGAAACCTAATTATCCACCAATAACAAGAACCATGAGCTCAAAACCCCAAATTGTTGAATCTTAATCTGATGCTTCAAACCTTAATGAATCACCAACAAGGAGCACAGATGAATCCCCAGATGCAGAAAAGAACCAGATTCCCAAAAAGTCATCCAAAAAGAAGATAAATGAAGTTGGATCATCAAGCACAGTTCCCAATCTGGCCATGTCACCTGAATTTTCAGAAGACTCCAATCCTTATATTCCTTTCCAACCACCTGCAAGAGAGCTCATATCACCCTTCCTGTGTACTTCCTCAGATGAGGATGAACCCCAAGATCAAGCTCCTTCCACTCCAACAGGATCAGCAGAGAATTCTTCCAAACCTCCAAATTAGGGTTTTGATTCAGACCTCTCTGATGATGATGGGAAGGGAAAAGGAAAGGTGGAGTAGTGTCAGGGTTAGAGTC
Organism: Artemisia annua; assembly: GCA_014162995.1. NCBI lineage: Eukaryota > Viridiplantae > Streptophyta > Magnoliopsida > Asterales > Asteraceae > Artemisia > Artemisia annua. The sequence continues at coordinate 40,294 of LBNU01017349.1, forward strand.
ATGTTTCAATGTTGTCAGGGTCTGTAGAATCACCATCTTTTGTAATAAGCTTTTGATGAATTTACTTTCCCCTTAAGAATCACTTTGATGTTTGTTCCCTGAGTACACTTGATTAATTTNAGGATGAACCCCAAGATCAAGCTCCTTCCACTCCAACAGGATCAGCAGAGAATTCTTCCAAACCTCCAAATTAGGGTTTTGATTCAGACCTCTCTGATGATGATGGGAAGGGAAAAGGAAAGGTGGAGTAGTGTCAGGGTTAGAGTCATGTTTCAATGTTGTCAGGGTCTGTAGAATCACCATCTTTTGTAATAAGCTTTTGATGAATTTACTTTCCCCTTAAGAATCACTTTGATGTTTGTTCCCTGAGTACACTTGATTAATTTGATTTTACTGATATGAGTTAATGCTACGAATGGACTTCCAAAACATCAGCAGAAATGTTATCAGCGGCAATATTATCAGCAGAAACAGTAACCTCAGCAGAAACATACACCAGCAGAATCAGCTTAGCTGCAAAACAAACACACAGACCAAAACACACAAACCAATCCAATCCAAATAATTGTTAGTATATACAACAAGTAACCTGCAAAACAAAGTTAGTAACTATACAAAATACATTTTCTACAAATCCTCCCAAGAGGCATATGCCTCCCCTTAGGCCTATGCCTCCCCTCAAACACAGCATTCAAGGGTTAACCATCCCAATATGGACCACTAAGTGATTAAACCTGGGTCCATCAAACGCCTTTGTCAAAAGATCAGCCACATTATCATCTGTATGGATTTTAAGCACCTGAATTAAGTGTTTCTCATTAGCATCCCTAATAAAATGGTGCCTAATTTCAATGTCCTTAGTTCTATTATGATATACTGGATTCTTAACAATGCATATGGTACTTTGGTTATCAATAAAGATTTTAGTGTTCATGAAATTGAACCCATAATCAAGTAGTTGATTTTGTATCCAAAGAACCTGGCCACAACAGTTAGCAGCAGCAACATACTCTGCTTCAGTAGAAGAATTGGCCACAATTGTTTGCTTCTTGCACTGCCAAGATATTAACCTTCTTCCAAGGAATTGGCAACCTCCAGTAGTGGATTTTCTATCCAAATTAGCACCTGCATAATCACTATCACTGTAGGCTTCCAGTTCAAAAAGAGACTCTCTTAGGTACCAAAGGCCAAGTTTGGGTTGGCCTTTAAGATACTTAAAGATCTTCTTCATTGCATTGAGATGGGAAGTCAAGGGTGTGACTTAGTGCCTAGAACAAGCACTCACAGCAAATGTAATGTCTGGCCTTAAAGCTGTCAAATACATAAGTGACCCAATCATGGACCTGTACATGTGAACATTGACAGCAGGATCTGCTTCAAGGTTATTCTTAGTTTTGGGGGTTTCATATGGGGTAGTTGCAGTCCTAACATTCTCCATATCAAACTTATGAAGAATGTCCTTCACATACTTCTCTTGATGGATGAAGATACCATCAGGCTTTTGCTGCACTTGTAGACCCAAAAATAAAGTCATCTCACCCATATCACTCATCTGAAATTCACCCTTCATCAAGTCCTCAAGTTCTCTGCACCAAGCTTCCTTAGTTGAACCAAAGATGATGTCATCCACATATACTTGCACAAGAATGATATCCCTTGAATTCTTCTTGATAAAGAGTGTTTTATCAATAGCTCCTCTTCTATATCCATGCTTTAGCAGGAATGTAGATAGCCTAGCATACCAAGCTCTAGGTGCTTGGTGAAGTCTGTAGAGAGCTTTCACAACTTTGTACACATGGTTAGGATGCTTTGGGTCTTCAAAACCTTTAGGTTGAGTAACATATACTTCTTCTTCAATCTCCCCATATAGAAAAGCACCCTTCACATCCATCTGATAAACCACAAACCCCGTATAAGAAGCAAACGCCAAAAATATTCTAATGGCCTCAACCCTAGCCACTGGTGCAAATACCTCATCATAATCAATCCCTTCTTCTTGTCTAAAACCTTGAGCTACTGATCTAGCCTTATTTTTAACCACAATGCCCCTAGCATCCCGTTTATTCTTCAAAATCCACTTTGTCCCAATTGCAAACTTTCCATCACGTAGTGGCACAAGAATCCAAACCTCTTGATTTTTGAATTGTTGCATTTCCTCTTGCATAGCTTCTACCCAACTGGCAATGGAAAGTGCTTGTGCTACACTTGTTGGTTCAACCTGTGATAAGAAACAGGCAAACATACAGTGTTGTTGATCTGTGTGGTTGTCTCTTTGTTGAGCCATGACATAAGTAACAAAAGCATATTCTCCAAATTGTGTTTTCTTCATTGAACTCCTTGTTTGAACTGTGGCATTGGGATCTCCAAGGATGTTCTCTTGAGGATGTATAGTGTTGATTCTTTTGGTAGGAATGGGATTAACTTCAACAGATGTTTGAAGATTGTTCAGTGTAGGAGCAAAATCATCATCATAAGAAGAGGTACTGAAAATGCCAGTAGCTTGTTATGATTTCCAAGATCAGTGGGGGATGAAAATCTACCAAAAGGGTCTTCAAAGCTCTAGGATGGACTGACAGTAGTGGGAAAAGGATCAGCAGAATTGGATGGTCCAGCAGGAA
>LBNU01017349.1:43118-54816 GCA_014162995.1 Artemisia annua
CCTTTGTTACATGCAACACAGTTGTGTTCATTAGTGAAGATTTTGGAAGGAAGTCCATCAACTAGACCAAGTTTGGAAAGCTTGTTGATGGTCTTAAAGTTTACATGAGCCATCCTTCTATGCCACTTTGTAGATTCATCTAGAGATGCTTTAGCCACCAAACATGTTAGATCACCTGCAGGTTGGACATCAAACAAGTTGAATGTGTATAAGTTGTGGCTCCTTGGAACTCTCAGCAGAATGTTTGTATCTGCTGGAAGTTGAAAATCTTTAGACAGCACAAGACATTCATCCTCAGAGAAGAAGACTTTGTTCTTGGTGTCACAAATTTGTGAGACTGAGAACAAATTGAAGTTTTGCAGTTCCTTCACAAAGTACACATTCTGAAAGTCCAACTTGGGTGTTCTGATGGTTCCTTTCCCAGTGATTCTACCTTCACCTCCACCAAAAGTGACAGAGCCACCATGTTGAATTGGCACAAAATCATGTATAATGTCTTTATTCCCTGACATGCTTCTAGAACAACCACTATCCATTATGCCTACTGCTTTACTTTTAAGAGGATGTTCCTACAACAACAACAAAAATAATATACAAAAATTAGTACACTTTGGAGACTCAAGTCATCACTGACTTGAGTCTGCCTTGTGGATCATAATTGTTAGGCCATGGAGATATATAAGATCCACCATTGTTCTTAGTTCTGTGTTGAAAATTAGGTCCCATATAGTTCCAAGAACAACCTGCTAAGAGCTTAACAGCATAATCCCATGGTGCCCCCCCATCCCATATACATAGGGTGATAATAACTAGGCCAAAAACCATTCGAGAAGTAAGAATTATTAGGTCTATAGAATGGTCTAGCAACTTGTCTTTTCCTACTGGGTGGAAAAGGTCTTCCAGCAGAAACAGGTCTATCCGTAGGAACTGACTTATCAACAGAAACTGATTTATCAGCAGGATTGGTTCTGCTGGTTTGGAGAGCTACTTGTGGAACATAAGGTGGTATATCAGTAACATTTTTCCACTTTGGTCTAGGTCTGGTCTGAGTAGCACACACACCCATTCTCTGCTCATGAAAATTACAATCCTTAATCAAATGAAATTTACTTCCACACACAAAACATTTCTTCTTTTTAGAAGATTTATTCAAAATAGAAGATGTTCCAAAAATAGCAGAAGTATTCAAACCACAAACATTATCAGAATTGTTATGCACAAAATTAAAAACATTGTCTTGTAGAGAATTAAATTTTAAGTCTTCAAGTGAAGCTGTGTCAGAACTTAGTTCATCAGCAGCAACTCTAACAGACTTGGATGTATGCTTGGGTTGGGTTTTGGGAAGGTCAGACTTTTTACTTGAATCACAGCTAGTATAAGTGGTAGACCCTTGGTCTGAGGACTTGTCACTGTTAGAAAAAGAGACAAAGTCATTAGTGTTACAAGTAGGGTCTGGCAAGTCATTAGACTTTTTGCCATAGAGATGGTGTGATCCATCAAAGTCTGAGGTCTTAGTGGTAGGCATGTGTTCTCCTCTAATAGGTCCATTGACAGCATGTAAATCTCCTTCTCTTACATAATTTGCTAACCCTGCTGGTGTAGAGTTCCTTATATCATTGATTGCCTCACACCAACATACTTCTGAAAACCTAATCCTATCTCAGATTTTACAGATTGACTAATATAGAGTAATTCAGCTAACTTACCACCTGAAATTAGCCATTTATTATGCCTATCCACCTCATTATCTAGGTTTTCTTGTAATTCTTGTTTTTCTAAATCTACCCTAGCTTTTTCTTTCTCAGAATATTTTAACTCATTTAAAGCATTTGTTAAATCTCTTTCCAACACTCTTATCTTTTCTTCATAAGCAATCTGATTCTTTTGAAACCATAATTTTTGTTGCTCTAAGGTTTTTAAAGCATCTTTGAGAGCTTGAAGAGCTACAAAGCATTCATTGTACTTAGGTTTCATGTCATCATAAGCTTCCTTAAGATCATTATATTTATCATTACAACCAAAAACACAGTTATGTACCCGAGAGATGCCCATAAAGGCAAACTGATCATGCTCATCCTTTGTGTCACACCAACCCAGCATGTCACTCTGCTCAGTATCATGACTCTTCTCATCATCACTCTCAGGCTCATGTATCTTCTAGTTCACATGCTCATCCAGAGATATCATTGCTTTAGCTTCTCCAGCTCCAACCTGTTTCTTCTGATAGGCAGAATACCTTACATCATCATCATTCTTCTTACTCTGGCACTCTCTGGAGAAATGACCGAAATGACCACAATTGTAGCACTTGACCTTCTTTCTATCAAATCTAGCTGGATCTCTTCCCTTGAAACCAAATTTCCTTCCAGCCTTTTTCTCAAATCTCCTGACACTCACTGAGAGCATAGCCATCTGCCACTTCAGGTTCATCTCCTCTAAATCCAATGGGTCAACTTGATCAAAATCCTCATAGGTAAGTTGCTGCAGATCTTCATACTCAGCAACAAAAGATTGAAGCATGTCTTCCATCACATTACTAGACTGGGAGTGAGACGTTTGTCTAGAAGTGACGTAGAAGGTTGATGACGCTGATGAAGATGGGCTTGCAACAGAAGTCAACTTATTAGACTTGGTGCACACAAAAGCTGAGTAAGTGGGAGTGGATGAACGAGTGTGAGTTCGAACATCAGGCTCAAGACTTTTGAGCTTGTTGTAGAGATCATCAAAGGTGAGGTTATCAAGCCCACCTTTAGCTTTAAGGGCAATACTGACTTGCAACCATGATGGAGGTAATGATCGTAGAAACTTGGCATTGCAATCTTCATTGTCTGGTTTTGCCTTCATTTGGTTTAACTGACTCAGAATTCTCTGAAATCTGTCATACCCCTTGTGGATTCCCTCTTCCTCTGAGATCTGGAACTCCTGAAACTGTTGTTTGAGCATGGATCTCTTCATCCTCTTTGATTCCTCATTGCCACCAAACCTTGCTTTAATAGCCATCCAGATGTCCTTTGCATCTGGGATAGCTTGAAGGAGAATAGTTCGAGCCTTGTTTTCTCTTTGTACTGATAAAACTTCTTCAGCAGATGTTGGAGCCACAAAGGTAAGATGACCATCAGCATCTTTGGTGGTCTTCCTTAACTTGTTACCATTAAGAACTACCTGCCACATATTGAAGTCAATATTAGTGATCCAATTCTGCATCTTCATGGCCCACAAGTCATAATCCTCCTTCTTGAGATAGGGAAATTTTGCATTGCTGTTGGTGAGGTTGAGTTGATGTAGGGTTGTAGCATTAATTGGTTGAGTGACTTCTGAATCATCAGATGATTGATGCAGCATTTCTAGCTAGTAAGCTTTGAACCACTGGGTATCGTTGTCCCAACGAGCGGTGAAATTGATCAAGTCACTCAAGTCGTGAGTTATGTGTGATGAATAAGGTTTTAAAATAAGGTTTTTGTTTTGATTATACTACAACGACAAATTAAAGTAAAGCAAAGCGGTAAAACGACCTTAAGTAAGAAAGCAATTAAATGACATTTAAGTAAGAAAGCAAGTAAATAAAAGGGCATAATAATAAACGTAAATGAATTAAAAGACATATGTGCTTGCAAAGCGAGCGAATTAGCTCGTTAAGCTCGAGGTAAAAGTTATGCAAGAGTTATTATCCTTTCTCGAGATTAGTTGTCAATTATCTTTTGAAAGTATTAGCTCAAGGCGGGTGAAATTTAATCGTTCAAAGTGTTGTCATCTTCGATAATTGATTCACAATACTTAAGTTCTTTTCGGCCATTCTTATCACAAGCGTTTAAGCTCTTATTTAAACTCACTAATCGAAGCTACTGTGCAAACACGATTTTAATCTTAGACTCATTTAAAAGAATATAAAGCACAAGGATAAAATGTGAATAGAAAATTAAATGTTTTTAGTATTTTAGATTTAATAAACGAAAAATAAAGTCTACTAAGCGAAGAAAGAATATAAAAGATTGAAACATTAAACGTATAAGTTTTAATCTAAAAATGTAAGACCATTGAAATTAAATAAGAAAACGATACTTAAAAAGATTTTTAACGAAAACTTTGGCAGAGTTCCGTTTAGGTTTAGAGAAAAAAAAGACTCACCTCGTTGAAACAGATGAGGGACTCGTGGCCTAACTTCGGCATAAGATGGAAATATGAAACTCGAAAAGAATTAGAACAAAACTTACAACTCTAATAAAGGTAAAACTTCCTAAATATAAAACAAGTTACGTAGACTGAATAATAATTATAAATACATATTACTAACAAAAGTACTTGACATGGGACCAAAATTTCATACTCGCTGAATCACTTTCTCATATTTGCTAATTTTATGCATTTCATACTCGGCAAGACTAAGGAGACCAATAACTCGCAAATTTAATCCCATACTCGCTAAAAGAAAGATGGAAAGTACTCCCGCAAGACACTAGAGCTCATACTCGCTAAAAATGTTTTGCATACTGCAAAAATGGAAATAAAGTCCATACTCGCAAAACCCTCAAAAAAAAATAACTGGACCTTAAAACTTTTAACGTGACACTAAAAATTTTTATAAAATAAATAAATAAGACTATCAAAGAAGCTTCGGTAAATAAATGTAACGACACTCAAAAATAAGCCTCAAAAATAGCAAACAACGCCACGGTCCTTCTTTTGAAGCCTAGCTATACTTTGTTATACGTCTTCATCCAGCCCTTGAAAGCTAAAAACATGCAAAGTTGACAAAGAAAATAAATAAAAGCTTGTAGAGAAGATAAGGAAGGCTTGTAAGATTAAGACTTGTAAAAGAAAGCTTGTAAAGATTAAAGGAAAGGATTTAAGACATCAAAATAAGCTTGAAATAAGACATCAAAATAAACTTGCATTCAAAATAAAATCTACACTAATACATGAAATAAAACTACACTACTCTACCTTACCCCGCTACTCCTAATGCTACACCCCTTTCTAAATGAGGTGGTGATGTTACATTTATAGGCCAAGGGCTTTAGCAAGTTTAGACAATATTGCATCTTAAGCCTTGAACCTTTACCTTCATGATATGAGCACTTAAAACTTTGTTAAAACTATTAAACGTCTTGCTAAAAAGTAAGGCTTAAGTCCTTTGTAATCTTGAGGAAATATGATCGACGAGTCTTCAAAAAGTCTTTAATGACATAAAAGTGACCACTTGCTCGAGTTTGGGAAGCTTATGCATAATTCATCCATCCATAATAATCATCTTTAATCTTCGATTAAGTATCTCTTTCATATTCACGAGCCTTTAAGTAATGAAAACATCGTCACGGGCTTTACTTGAGTAAATTTCATCTTTGACTCGGCTTTTAGACACTTTCCCACATCTCGTGCTCGTTTTAGGCTTTTTGGTTGACTTTTGTGCTATTTATGCAATATCCTTTCCTGCACGATCACAAACACAAAAACACGATATCTTTGGCGGTTCACGTTAGTTTTTGGTCTTAAACACGCTTAAACTAAGGTCAAAAGTATGTGTAAAATAGCACATATCAATGATCCTGGCATGGTGTTGATTGTAAGAGTTGGAAAAAGAAAGTTGTGTAATTATCACAGAGACTCCCCCGAGGCTCTGATACCACTTGTTGAAACTTAGACCTTGGTAGATCTTTGAGCCTTTGGATCGTTAGCAATGTCTGTGTAATCACAAACACTCTAAAAGAGAATCTCTACTACCTGTATTGTTTAGCAGAATTATAAATACAAGCACAACACAAATACTAACAATGCTTTGATCCTCTATGGATCGTTTATTATCAACTAATAATGTTATTCTCAAAAACGTACATAATGCATTAGCAAGGGTTGAAAGGAAATGCTTTAGGTGTGGAGACACAAGTCATCTCATAGGAGAATGTACAAAACCACCCAAAAGTAAATCTCAACAAGCTTTTGTAAGTGGTACTTGGAGTGATTATGAAGAAGATGACAAGGAGCCAAAGAATGACGAAATTGCTCTTATGGCTCATGACTCAAATGAGGTACTCTCCGACTCATCTTATTCTTATATTGATGATGACACCTTACAAAAGGAATATAACAAACTTTGGGAACTAAGCTTAAAAATCATAAACAAAAATAAGTTTTTGAAAACTAAAAAGGAGTTTTTAGAAAATGAAGTTTATGAATTAAAAGAAAAAGCCAAGAGTTAGAAAAGGGTAAAAGTATTGACACATTATGTAAATCATGTGAAGAGCTTAAACTCGAAATTGAGAAATTTAGAATTACTCAAGATGATCTAATAAAACAAACCACAAAGTTTAAAAAGTTCGATAAAAGTATTTCTTGTGCGGATGAAATAATGAAACTTCAAAAGTCACCATTTGATAAAACAGGACTGGGTTTCATGAAATTAGAAACTTCGAAGAGTCAAACGAAACAAGAAAAGAAAGCACAAGAAACTAACAAAACTGCTACAGGAACCCACGGACCAGACGGAACCCAAAATAGGGTTCCGCCCATTGAACCCAAAGGTTCCGCGGGGTCTGCAGCAGAAAAATAAGTTTCTACGTCGGATCGTTCAAAATTTTATTAAAGTCACATATAAAAATGAAACAAAACCTGCTATTAAAATTGGAGTAGGTCTTGGTAAAAACGAATTTAGAACTAAAACTACTCAACCGAGACCTAAGACTCCTATTCCCAAACGCCCCTTTCCAAAGAGTAACTACAACACATGACCAAACTACCAACATGTTTGGAACCAAAACACTCCTAGACATTACCAAACTCCAAATTACATGTCATGGAACCCATTTATTCCATTTCCATACATGGATCAAATTAATGGTATGCTTAACCAAAATGGACCCATGAGATATTGGGGACCAAACGTTTGAGTGTTTTTTGTAAAATAGGTGTGCTTAAAAGTTAGTTTGGAACCGGATGAATGGATTAAAGATAGTGGTTGTTCAAGGCACACGACGGGTAACAAAAGCCTCTTTTCAACATATCAAAAATGTGATGGAGGTAATGTCACTTTTGGTAGCAAAGCTAAATGCAAAATCATCGGAAAAGGTACAATCTCTAACAACTCACTTTCTATAGATGATGTTGCTCATGTTGATAATCTAGGTTTTAATCTCCTTAGTATTAGTCAACTTTGCCGCAAAAAGTATAACATCCTTTTTAGTGAAAATGGAAGTAAAATACTTAAAGACGGCATTACAATAGCCAAAGGTGTTCTTAAGAACAACGTGTATGTTATGAAGATGGATCAATCATCTAGAGACAAACTTTGTCTCACCTCATTAGATGAATCTTCAACTTTATGGCATAGACGTTTAGGACACTCTAACATGAGACTTATACAAAACCTCTCCTCTAAAGACCTAGTTCAAAACCTACCTAAGTTGAAATATGACCAACACTTTTGTGATGCTTGCAAAGTTGGTAAACAAGTCCATAGTAGCCATAAGGCTAAAAACATGGTGTCTACATCTAGGTGTCTAGAACTTTTGCATATGGATTTGTTCGGTCCATCCGCTATACAAAGTTATGGAGGTAACTTCTATACTTTGGTAATAGTAGATGATTATTCAAGATATACTTGGAAAAATTTTTTGAAAAGTAAAAACGAAGCTTTTGATCAATTTGAAATTCTAAGTAAGAAAATTCAAAATCAAGTAGGAACTTGCATTGTGTCTATTAGAACGGATCATGGTCGTGAATTTGATAATGAATTTCAATTTGGAGACTTTTGTGATAAAAATAGAATAACTCATAATTTTTCGGCTCCACGTACCCCTCAATCTAATGGTGTAGTAGAACGTAAAAACCGAACACTTCAAGAGATGAGTAGAACAATGCTTAATGAACAAAATATTCCACAAAAGTTTTGGTGTAACGCCGTTGACACATCAACTTATATTTTAAATCGTGTCTTAATAAGACCATTTTTAAACAAAACTCCATACGAACTTTATAAAGGTAAAAAGCCTACACTAGGTTATTTTAGAGTATTTGGGAGTAAATGTTTTATTCTTAACACAAAGGATTATCTCACCAAATTTGACCCAAAGTCTTATGAAGGTGTGTTTCTTGGATATTCACAAAGTAGTAAAGCTTACATTGTTTTAAACAAAGAAACCTTAAGAGTCGAGGAATCGTTGAACGTAACATTTGACGAGAGTCCACCTCCCTCTAAGACATCACCTTTGGTAGATGATGACTTAGTTGAAAGTCAAGTAATAGAAAGTCAAGAGATCTTAGATAATGACAAGGAAGATGAACTATTAAACAAAGAAATTGTCAATGTCAAAGAATCTAAAAGTCATCCATTAGATAGTGTCATAGGAAACATTAACGAAAGAACACTAAGATCAAAAGTTCAAAATGAAAGCAACTTCTTTTGTTTCGTGTCAACCATTGAACCGAAAAATATAAATGAAGCAATAAAAGATGAGTCATGGGTAATAGCCATGCAAGAAGAATTAAACCAATTTGTTAGGAATGATGTTTGGACATTAGTTCCTCAACCAAAGAGTCAAACAATAATTGGAACAAAATGGGTCTTTCGTAATAAAATGGATGAAAATGGTGTAGTGTCTAGAAACAAAGCTAGGCTAGTAGCACAAGGTTATAATCAACAAGAAGGCATAGACTACGATGAAACGTTTGCTCCGGTAGCTAGGCTCGAGTCTATTAGAATTTTACTTGCATATGCATGCGCACACAATTTTAAACTCTTTCAAATGGACGTCAAAAGTGCATTCCTAAACGGGTTTATAAATGAAGAAGTGTATGTTTCTCAACCACCGGGCTTCACCGATTTTGAAAAACCAAATCACGTTTACAAACTTAAAAAGGCTTTATACGGACTTAAGCAAGCTCCAAAAGCATGGTATGATCGACTTAAAACCTTCCTAGTTGACCATAAGTATATCATGGGCTTAGTTGATAATACTCTCTTCACTAAGAAGAAAGGTTCACATATTATCATAGTCCAAATCTATGTTGATGACATTATATTCAGATCAACTTGTTAAGAATTATGCGTTGATTTCTCAAAAATCATGCATAACGAGTTTGAAATGAGTATGATGGGAGAACTCAACTTTTTCCTAGGACTCCAAATCAAAAAACTAGAAGATGGTATCTTCTTTAACCAATCCAAATACATTAAGGACATGCTTAAGAAATTTGGTCTAGAAGATTCGAAACCAATCAAAACGCCTATGTCCACGGAAACAAAACTCACCAAGGATGAGGAAAGTGAATCCGTAGATAGCACTAAATATAGAGGTATGATTGGAAGTCTACTTTACCTAACGGCTAGTAGACCCGACATTATGTTTAGTGTTTGTCTATGTGCTCGTTTTCAAGAAGATCCTAAAGTAATTCATCTTGAAGCCGTAAAAAGGATTTTTAGATATATCAAGGGCACTACACATTTAGGTTTATGGTATCCCAAAGGAACGAGAATGGACACCATAGTGTATGCCGACTCGGATCATGCTGGTGACTATGTTGATAGAAAAAGCACAAGTGGTACTTGTACTTTCGTTGGACATTGTCTCACCTCATGGTTCTCTAAGAAGCAAACGGCTCTCGCTATCTCAACAACGGAAGCCGAATACGTTTCGGCCGGAAAGGCATGTCAACAAGCTCTTTGGATGAAGCAAGCTCTTGTCGACTATGGAATTCAAGTAAATGACATCTCCATTCTTTGCGACAACAAAGGAGCCATAGATCTTAGTAAAAATCCCGTCCAACATGCCCGAACTAAACATATCGAAATCCGTCATCACTTTCTTCGTGACAACATCCAAAAAGGAAACATCTCAATCGAGAAAGTTTCTTCCGAAGACAACATAGTCGACATTCTCACAAAACCTCTTAAACGAGAACCATTTAACCTTCTTAGGCTAGGTTTAGGACTCATGGAACCTACATTGTAGTTCTGAACATTAAACAAAAATCACAAAAATCAAAACAATTCAATAAAATTTTTTTCCCAGCAGACTCGGCGGAACCCTGCGACACAACGGACGGAACCCTCTTTTTGGTTCCGCCGTATCCGCCGACCTGCAGAAACTTTTTCTTAGTTTATATTAAACCAAACACCCATTATTTCATACCACCACTTCCAAACTGCTACTATTCACTTCACCACTCATCCACACCTACGAATTTTTTGTCCTTCCTTCATACACATTGCTCATCAATCATCATTGTAAGTATTCTAAACATGATTACACTCCTGATCTGAGTCTAGGAATTCTATTTTTGCACAAAAACAAAAACTTGGGGTTATGCATTAGCTTGAGAAATTCATGCATAAAATTAGGTGTTTAACAAAACTAATCATGATGAAAATGGAAGTAAAATACTTAAAGACGGCATTACCATAGCCAAAGGTGTTCTTAAGAACAACGTGTATGTTATGAAGATGGATCAATCATCTAGAGACAAACTTTTTCTCACCTCATTAGATGAATCTTCAACTTTATGGCATAGACGTTTAGGACACGCTAACATGAGACTTATACAAAACCTCTCCTCCAAAGACCTAGTTCGAAAGCTACCTAAGTTGAAATTTGACCAACACTTTTGTGATGCTTGCAAAGTTGGTAAACAAGTCCATAGTAGCCGTAAGGCTAAAAGCATGGTGTCTACATCTAGGTGTCTAGAACTTTTGCATATGGATTTGTTCGGTCCATCCGCTATACAAAGTTATGGAGGTATCTTCTATACTTTGGTAATAGTAGATGATTATTCAAGATATACTTGGACAAAATTTTTGAAAAGTAAAAACGAAGCTTTTGATCAATTTGAAATTCTAAGTAAGAAAATTCAAAATCAAGTAGGAACTTGCATTGTGTCTATTAGAACGGATCATGGTCGTGAATTTGATAATGAATTTCATTTTGGAGACTTTTGTGATAAAAATGGTATAACTCATAACTTTTCGGCTCCACGTACCCCTCCATCTAATGGTGTAGTAGAACGTAAAAACCGAACACTTCAAGAGATGAGTAGAACAATGCTTAATGAACAAAATATTCCACAAAAGTTTTGGTGTAACGCCGTTGACACATCAACTTATATTTTAAATCGTGTCTTAATAAGACCATTTTTAAACAAAACTCCTTACGAACTTTATAAAGGTAAAAAGCCTACACTAGGTTATTTTAGAGTATTTGGGAGTAAATGTTTTATTCTTAACACAAAGGATTATCTCACCAAATTTGACCCAAAGTCTTATGAAGGTGTGTTTCTTGGATATTCACAAAGTAGTAAAGCTTACATTGTTTTAAACAAAGAAACCTTAAGAATCGAGGAATCATTGAACGTAACATTTGACGAGAGTCCACCTCCCTCTAAGACATCACCTTTGGTATATGATGACTTAGTTGAAAGCCAAGTAATAGAAAGTCAATAGATCTTAGATAATGACAAGGAAGATGAACTATTAAACAAAGAAATTGTCAATGTCAAAGAATCTAAAAGTCATCCATTAGATAGTGTCATAGGAAACATTAAAGAAAGAACACTAAGATCAAAAGTTCAAATGAAAGCAACTTCTTTTGTTTCGTGTCAACCATTGAACCGAAAAACATAAATGAAGCAATAAAAGATGAGTCATGGGTGATAGCCATGCAAGAAGAATTAAACCAATTTGTTAGGAATGATGTTTGGACATTACTTCCTCAAC
>LBNU01017349.1:59471-75621 GCA_014162995.1 Artemisia annua
AAAAGCTTTTATTAGTTTTGGTATTGATTTAAGGTTTTATTAAGTTTTATTAACTTTTATGTTTCTAGGGCTTGTAACTTTTTACGAGCTTATTTGCTTATTTTTAAGCTTAATTTAGTGTTTGAAAGTGTTCCTTATTAATTTTTAACAAGTTCCTATCACTTTTATAAATTTTTGTCACGTTAAATAAGTCCAAGTATTTTTATTTTAGGGTTTAGCGAGTTGCATTCCAAAAGGTAGCGAGTTTTGAGTCTTTTTGAAGTCTAGCGAGAATGGTTCTTGTAACCTTAGCGAGTATGAGGTCATGAAGTCCAGCGAGTATGCTATCTTTAGTTAGCGAGTTTGTCTTGGCTTACCTAGCGAGTTCCATTTTTTTATTCCAGCGAGTTTTAAATTTTTTTTAGCGAGTTTGATTCTTAAGTCCAGCGAGTATTAAATGTTTTCCAGCGAGTATGGCCAGGTGTCCCTAGCGAGTTTGGATCAAAAGTCCTAGCGAGTATGGGATTGTTGTGTAGCGAGTATGGTTTAGTCTTGTCTAGCGAGTTTCAAGTTTACATAGATTAGCGAGTATTAGTTTTTGTTTATAGCGAGTATCAAGGTTTTGTGTCCAGCGAGTATTGTTCTTTTTATGTAGTTAGCGAGTAGGAATCTTGAGTTTGTAGTTTCATGCGAGTATGGTCTTGGTGTCTTAAGTCTTTGAGTCGTGTTGAGTCGAGTCTTATTTTCTTCTCTTCATTTCTTATTTCTTTCACAAGTCGAGTTAGACTTTCTTTTCACCTCATCGTTCTTCGAGTGAGGTTTTCTTTATTTCATTATCTTAACGTTACTCTGCCGAATTTTCTTTAAAAGTCTTTTAACTTAGTTTCTTTTCTTTTAAACATTCACTTTTCTTTTATTTCACTTATTAAATTTAAAAACCAAAAACATTGTACGTTCTTGTTTCATTTTCATTTCTTTCTTTCTTTCTTTTATTTCCTTTAACGTTTATGATTTCTTTTCTTATTTACTTTTAGCTTCTTTAAACACGTTCTACTCTCATTAAGTTTTACATAAAGTTTCGTAGTTTAAACCAAAACACAATTAATCTTTAAACCTATTCACATCACATAACTCACGGTTTTGAACGACGAGATCCATTCAACCCTCGTTGGGACTACGACCCGAGGTTCTTGCTTTCACTAGCTATTCGATCCATAATACATCAAAACCATACGTGTTAAACATTAGAGTATTTTACAATTCGTATCAAGAGCCATGGTTTCATCCTAGGGATTGTGTATACTTGAGTTAGTTGCTTGGTTTTGTGGTTTATTGATGGTTCGAATGGTTTTGGCAGTTTTCATCTAGTTTGATCTCGTTAATTAGTTTTTGTTGTATTTTTCGTGTACTTTCTTGTTTAAAAGTGTTGTAGGCTTCTTGTTTATCTTTTGGTTAAGTTGTTTCATCATTTTCGTGAACTTTGGAGGCATTTCGAGGTTTTATTCATACTAGCGGGTTGACTTTCGTTATTTGTTTCTTAGTAGCGGGTTGTCAGACTTGTCCTGTTGTGAAAATAGCGGTTTTATAGTAGCGAGTTGATTGCGGGTTGATAACCTTCTTTGATTCTAGCGAGTCGGTCTTGTGTAATTCCAGCGAGTTAAGAAAGTGAGTATCTAGCGAGTTGAGTCCTTTTTATTTCAGCGAGTTGATCAAGCTTAATTTTAGCGTGTTGAGATACTGGGAATCTAGCGAGTTGAGTCCTTTGATTTCAGCGAGTTGACCTCTTGCTATTTTAGCGAGTTGATATTTTTGTGACTTATTATTCTAGCGAGTTGATAGTTTGTGACTTATGTCTTTATTGGAGACTTGCCCTTCCTCTGGTTAATAGTGTCTTACGGTTTCTCCAGTTGACTTTAGTAAAATCCCGAGAAAGAATCGATTTCTCGGTTTAAGTCACGAGAGTTGTAAAATCCCGTTCAAAGATTACATCATGACTACTACAGCTTCAACTGATGACATTCAAGCTGCCGGGTCCGATACCTGACCTCCTATGCTCGACAGGATTGATTATGAATCATGGTCTCAATGAATTCGACTTTATTGTCATGGGAAGGAGAATGGTGAAAACATTCTGAAATCAATTGATGAAGGACCGTTTCAAATGGGCACCACTAGAGATGTTATCTCCACCAGTGAAGATGGTACTGTCACATTGGGAATTGACAGACCTCGTACTTACAATGATCTTAACGAAGCTGAAAAGAAACGCTATGATGTAGATATTCGAGCTTCCAACATTGTGATACAAGGATTACCCAAGGATGTCTACAAACTCATTAACTTCAACACTGAAGCCAAAGCGGTTTGGGATAACGTCAAAATGCGGCTAGCTGGTTTGGAATTTACCAAAGAAAATCGTGAGTCTCAATTGTATGATGAATTTGAGCATTTCAAGATGACTCCTGGTGAAAACATCACAGACTACTATGTCAGATTTCACAAGCTTGTTAGTGACATGAGGATGGTCCAAATGACAATGCCTATCATCCAACTTAACTCTAAGTTTGTGAACAACATNTGTTTGGGATAATGTGAAAATGCTACTTGCTGGTTCAGAACTCACCAAAGAAGATCGTGAGTCTCAATTGTATGATGAATTTGAGCATTTCAAGATGACTCCTGGTGAAAACATCACAGACTACTATGTCAGATTTCACAAGCTTGTTAGTGACATGAGGATGGTCCAAATGACAATGCCTATCATCCAACTTAACTCTAAGTTTGTGAACAACATGTCACCTATGTGGGATCGATTTGTCACTGCTGTGAAGCTCAACAAAGGACTCAGAAACACCAATGATGAACAACTCTATGCTTACATGCAACAACATGAGAAGCATGCTGTGTATGACCGTCAGCTGAGAGAAAAGCTCAATCCAACAACAATAAATGCTCCTCTGGCACTCATCTCCAATGTACACAACCTCAATCAACCACCACTTGATCAAATCAGTAACAACCATCAGAACCCAGCAACACAGAATCTGTCACCTATTGGTCAGTCATCCGGGATTACTACACCGGTCAAGAACACTCAACCTGATTCTGGATACTCTCACACTAATTTGATGATTGACAACCTTTCAAATCAAGTATCATTGCTTGTTCAACAATTCATGGCAACACTTCCTCAAACCAACAACCAACTCATAATGTCATCTAACCCACGAAACCTTGCAGTTGTGGAAGATGGACGTGTTGTGGTCCAAGGTAGGCAAAATGTCAACCAAAGGAATGGAGTCCGGGGATATGCACAGAATAGAATGGGGAATGCTAATCAGGGACAGGGAAGACAATCCAAATGTTATAACTGTGGTGGGTTAGGTCACATTGCAAGAAACTGCACTCAACCNTGTGGAAGATGGACGTGTTGTGGTCCAAGGTAGGCAAAATGTCAACCAAAGGAATGGAGTCCGGGGATATGCACAGAATAGAATGGGGAATGCTAATCAGGGACAGGGAAGACAATCCAAATGTTATAACTGTGGTGGGTTAGGTCACATTGCAAGGAACTGCACTCAACCAAAACGTCCTCAGAACTTTGACTACTTCAAGGATAAGATGTTACTGATGTAAGCACAAGAAAATGGAATATCATTGGATGAGGAGCAGATGCTGTTTCTTGCAGGAGATGAAGGGAACACATTTGATGCCGATGTGGATGATCAACCAGTTCAGGACATAGCTCTGAACGATCCAAACATCTTCCAGACCGAAGATTGTGATGCTTTCGATTCTGATGTTGATGATGAACCCACTGCACAAACCATCTTCATTGCCAATCTATCGTCTGCAGTCACATCACCGCAACAATCTGGTTCCCCCAACTCATCCATCATATCTGAGGTACTAAAGTTGTATGAAACATACGAAAAGTGTGATGAACCGAAGATTCTCAATGAAATACATCAAACTAATGTTGCCACGCCAGATGATGCTGAAATGGAAAGCAGCAATGTTACCCCAATTGAACAACATGTGGATCGCAACAAAGAATCTGATGTATCTTACAGAGCATCTTCAGTTATATCTGATGATTATGTGATGCATGAGCAAAGGATTCATAACAAAGTACAACAAACAAACGCTGTGGAATTAAATGTTGATGATATGGGAAATAGCAATGTTATCCCATATGAACAACATGTAAGACACAACGTCGAATTTGGTGTAACTAGTGATGAATCCTCTATTGAACTTAAAGAATGTGAATTGGATGATTACTCTGCTGTTGTCCCTGATGATACCTTGACCACTAGGATTAATATTCTTAAAGATCAAGTGACATTTTATCAGCAACATGCAAAATTTGAGCTCACTGAACGTGAAAAAAAATTGGATTGGTAAATGTGTACATATATAACTGAAAGGAATAAAAAGGAAGAAGCATTGAGAATGGAAATAAAATCTTTACAAAATCAAATTGATCTAAATGTTAAACAAAAACAGGAGCTTCAAAATAGTGTAACTGCATTAACACTCGATTTTCAAAGTAAAGAAACTAAACTCTTAAATGACTTTTCCAATCTTAAGACATTAAAAAACAAGCTTGAGAATAAGTTGTACACACAAGGCCAAACCATTCAAACTGCTCAAATGATGCATAAGCACATTAAGTTGCCACTCAACATAGCAATAAGGATTTAGGAGTGCCTAAAACTAACTTTCTAAGGAGCATTAGTGCCACTCAACCTGCCTTATATGATGCTAATGTGATGCTTATACCTGATCATGCCCCCCTGATGTGCCAAATACTAAGGAGACTGATGAGATAGAATCAGTCAATAGAGAAAGATTAGAGAATAAAATGAAGGATCCCAAGTGCGTTAATAAACGTGTCAACATCAAACCTCATAATTACTACGAACAGAATCGATTGACTGTTTTTGCACCCCAAACTAAGTTAACACCTGAGCAGATATTTTGGCCTTTAAACGTTGAGAAAATGAAAGATGAAAAACTTAAGGCCATAACCCCTCAAAAGTTTGCTACCCCAACGGTGTATCCTCCCAATACACCGATGCACTTAGTCCAATTAGCTCTTCCCACACAATGTAAAACTCTTATTTGCATCTACGTTCTATGTCAAATGTTTGCTGATTTTGATAAAACATGGAAAAAGAGAATTACAGCAACGGGAATTACTGAGGGAGAAAAGAGTTTTGAACTAACGAAAGAGTGTTACTTAACTTAGGTCATTCCATTTTTTAAACTTATCAAAGAACACTTTGAGGGCATGCAAATGACCCTTGAATCTGAAGTAAAAGAAATGAAAGAAGTGTTTAAAATTTTGGAACATTAGGGAAAACAAATTGCTATAGACCTTCAACATAGTGAAATTGCCAGGAAGAATGCTCTTATCATGAATGATACTTTGATTGCTAAATGCATTGCACAAGATGTGTTTTATACTGCTACTGATTTTTCATTAACTGCGTGTCAATTTAATGAAATGTCTGTTGCTTTAAATGATTTCCAGAATCGTGTTGTTCAGCTTGAGGGGAAGAATTTAAAATTGCAAGAAAAAATTCAAAACGATGATCATGATAACATGGTCATGCATTTTTCGAAAATAGAAGTTGATAATTTTAATCTGCAATTAAAATATCAACATTTAGAAGAAAGGATTAAAATTACAAATGCAAAGACATCCTTGGATGCTCCTAAATATGATGCGTATTTTGAATTAGCCAAACGGGATGAAAAAATTCAAGCCCACACTAACACGATTCGAAAATTGAGGGCCCAAATTGCCCAACTGAAGTCTAACAAAAGTGATGTGATTGAATCCCAAAAACCGCCGTCGGAAGATTCTCAGAATTTTCAATTTCAAAACATTATCAACCANTAGGGAAAACAAATTGCTATAGACCTTCAACATAGTGAAATTGCCAGGAAGAATGCTCTTATCATGAATGATACTTTGATTGCTAAATGCATTGCACAAGATGTGTTTTATACTGCTACTGATTTTTCATTAACTGCGTGTCAATTTAATGAAATGTCTGTTGCTTTAAATGATTTCCAGAATCGTGTTGTTCAGCTTGAGGGGAAGAATTTAAAATTGCAAGAAAAAATTCAAAACGATGATCATGATAACATGGTCATGCATTTTTCGAAAATAGAAGTTGATAATTTTAATCTGCAATTAAAATATCAACATTTAGAAGAAAGGATTAAAATTACAAATGCAAAGACATCCTTGGATGCTCCTAAATATGATGCGTATTTTGAATTAGCCAAACGGGATGAAAAAATTCAAGCCCACACTAACACGATTCGAAAATTGAGGGCCCAAATTGCCCAACTGAAGTCTAACAAAAGTGATGTGATTGAATCCCAAAAACCGCCGTCGGAAGATTCTCAGAATTTTCAATTTCAAAACATTATCAACCATCTCAAACATGAAAATGATTGTTTTCAAGCTGAAAATTCAAGGGTCAAACAACATTACAAAGAGTTATATGATTCGATTAAGATCATTCGTGTCAAAACCAATGAAAAAATAAATTCTTTGTTAATGGAAATTGAGAATCTAAAGACTCAGGTGAAAGGGAAAATGTCTGCTGTAGCATGTGATAATGTATTCTCCAAGGTCTGTAAATATAAAAAATATGCATGTGATGCCGTGAACATTCCGCTTCCCCTTAGGAATAATGATTTAGTCCACTGTGATTATCTTAGACATCTTAAGGATTGCCTTGACATGCTTCGTAAGACCATTGAAGAGAATAGAATGGTGAGACCTGCTGATAACATCATATCAGATGCATGTTTCCTCACCAATAGATCACAAGAACTCTTAGAATATGCCATTGGTACATGTCCTAAAGGCCTTAGCATGCGAGATAAGCTTAATGCATTTTCCTCTAAGATTAAGAACAAGCATGTTACCTTTGATGTGTCCGTGACAACTTCTGAATGTAACACACCACTTACTAGAAAACAAACACTAGTGCAACAATCTAATGTTCCCATCATTAATTCTATAGGAGTAAACATTGACACTAAAGCTAGTGGGTCAAAGCCTAGTTGCAATACAAGGAATGATAGGACATTGCCGGCTAAAAGTGATCAAGGGAAGAATGTAGAAGACCACATTAGGAACAATAAAACTGTCTTGAATTAAACGAATCGTGTTGATTCTAGTATTAGTTATAAGCGTACTGTAATTAATTCGAATTCTGATGCTCTTTGTAAGACATGTAATGACTGTTTAATTTCTGGTAATCATTATGCTTGTGTTGTGACATATTTGAAGTCTTCCTACGTATCCCCTGTTAAACGTGTTTGGAAAGCCACAGGAAAGCTATTTACCACTGTAGGATTTCAATGGAGACCCACTGGACGTAATTTCACGTTAGGAAGTCAGTGCCCTGTAACTAAAGTGATCAATCTTAAGTTTGCAAATGTTAAGGTATGGAAGGCAACTGGTAGGACTTTTCCTCTAGTGACACAATGCATTAACGATAGGTCCAGTGCACCCACTAGTAAAGATGTGCCTAATGATACCACTAAACCTTCCACGCCTGTCTCCATTGAATATGCTTGTGCTAACCAATTGGACCCCAATTGTGCTTGGGGATCCACGTTTTTCAGTTATCCATATTTGTCTGGTTTCAAATGCAGGTTGTACAAATCGTCCTTTGGTATTTGGACTCAGGCTGCTCAAAACATATGACAGGAGATCGCTAACAGCTCAGAAATTTCGTGAAAAAGTTTATCAGGACTGTTAGATTTGGGAACGATCATTTTGGTGCCATAATGGGTTACGGAGATTACATGTTTGGTGACAGTGTGATTTCTAGAGTTTACTATGTAGAAGGACATGGGCACATTCTATTCTCCATTGGTCAATTTTGTGACTCCGATCTTGAAGTCGCCTTTAGAAAACACACATGCTTCGTTAGAGAATTGGATGGAGGTGAACTTCTGAAAGGGAGCCGTGGCACAAACCTCTACACCATATCAATCGAAGACATGATGCGGTCATCACCTATCTGCTTGTTATCCAAAGCCTCGAAGAACAAATCATGGTTGTGGCATCGTCGCTTGAATCACTTGAACTTCGGCACCATCAACGAGCTTTCTCGTAAAGATCTTGTTCGAGGCATGCCCAGGCTAAAGTACGAAAAGGATCATCTTTGTTCTGCCTGTCAATTGGGTAAAAGCAAGAAATACTCTCACAAACCCAAACAACAGCAACATGGAAGTTCTTCACACCCTTCACATGGATCTGTGTGGACCAATGAGGATACAAAGTTTTCATGGGAAGAGATATGTATTAGTAATCGTTGACGACTACTCTCAGTTTACATGGGTAAAGTTTTTGAGATCCAAGGATGAGACACCCGAGGTCATCATTAAACTCATCAAGCAACTGCAAGTTAGACTCAATAAAATTGTCAGAATTATTCGCACTGACAATGAAACCGAGTTTGTTAACAAGCAGCTCTCTCAATTTTATGAAAATCTTGGCATAAGTCATCAAAGGAGCATTCCACGAACACCCCAGCAGAATGGAGTCGTTGAATGACGAAACCGTACCCTTGTTGAGGTTGCTCGAACCATGCTAATATTTTCCAATTCTCCAATGTTCCTCTTGGCAGAGGCGATTGCAACTGCTTGCTCCACCCAAAACCAATCACTGATTCATCCACTTCATAACAAAACCCCCTATGAGCTAGTGCATGATAGAAAACCTGATCTTTCATTTCTACGTGTGTTTGGTGCATTATGTTACCCAACTAATGATAGTGAAGACTTGGGTAAGCTGAAGGCAAAAGCTGATATTGGGATATTTGTTGGCTATGCACCAGATAAAAAGGGTTACCGAGTCTACAACAAAAGAACCCGACAAATCATGGAAACCATTCATGTCACTTTTGATGAGCTGACTGAGCATACGGCTTCTGAACACTCCAGTTCTGGACCCGCACCTAACCTTTTGACACCTATACCAATTAGTTCAGGACTTGTACAGTCTTCCACTACTGCTGCTCCTTATGTACCTCCCACGAGTGAGGAATTGAAGAAGCTATTTGATCCAATGTTTGATGAATATTTTGAGTCTCAGCAGATTATCGAACCTAAACCACAAGTTATAGATCTTAATGTTGTTGCTGCAAATGCCCCTCAAGACACAAATGGTCCATCTGTTTCTATCTTCGTTGGTCAAGATGCTCCATCATCTAGTCACGCTCAACCCACATTAAACGATCAAACTTCTTCAGAACATCAAGGAACTACATCTGATAATTCTTTTGAAGTAAATCCCTTTGCTCAACCTGCTGATGAGCCATTTGTTAACATATTTGCTCCTGAACCCTCCAATGAGACAACTTCTTCATAGGACTCAAACACGGCTACTTCAATTCACAATCCTCAACATCATGAGCATATCAGAAAATGGACAAACGATCACCCAATTGACAATATCATTNCAGAACATCAAGGAACTACATCTGATAATTCTTTTGAAGTAAATCCCTTTGCTCAACCTGCTGATGAGCCATTTGTTAACATATTTGCTCCTGAACCCTCCAATGAGACAACTTCTTCATAGGACTCAAACACGGCTACTTCAATTCACAATCCTCAACATCATGAGCATATCAGAAAATGGACAAACGATCACCCAATTGACAATATCATTGGAAATCCATCTCGCCCGGTATCCACACGTAGACAACTTGCCACCGATGCTTTGTTGTGCTTCTTCAATTCCATACTATCTAAGGCAGAACCTAAGGATTTCAAAGAGGCGTTGACTAAAGAGTCCTGGTTTACTGCAATGCAAGAAGAAATTCATGAGTTTGACAGACTCGAAGTATGGGAATTAGTACCTCCCCCAGATTGTGCTATTGATTATCGCTCTCAAGTGGATCTTCAAAGTAAAGCTTGATGAACATGGTGATGTTCTGAAAAACAAGGCTTGGCTAGTAGCCAAAGGATACAGTCAAGAAGAGGGCATTGACTTTGAAGAATCATTCGCACCCGTTGCTAGAATTGAAGCCATCAGGATTTTTCTTGCTAACGCAGCCAGTCAGAATATGACTGTTTATCAGATAGACGTAAAGACTGCATTCCTAAATGGTCACTTGAAGGAGGTAGTCTATGTGAGTCAACCTGAAGGTTTTGTGGACCCTGAATGTCCAAATCATGTCTATCGCTTAAAGAAGGCACTATATGGACTTAAGCAGGCACCCAGGGCGTGGTATGGCACTCTATCCAAGTTCCTTCTAGCCAATAAATTCACCAAGGGTGTTGTTGATCTTACGCTTTTCACTAGAAAATCAGGCAAGCATCTACTTCATGTTCAAATTTATGTAAATGACATTATCTTTGCTTCTTCTGATCTTATGGAATGTGATCGTTATTCACAAGAGAAGAGTTATGAGTTCCAAATGTCCATGATGGGACAAATTCATTTTTCTTGGGGTTACAAATCTCTCAAAATCCCAATGGCATTTTCATCAATCAATCCAAGTATGCTACAGAAATCTTGAAGAAATTTGGATTTGAATCATGTGACTCAGTTGACACTCCTATGGTAGAAAGATCAAAATTGGATGAGGATGTTGTGGGGGCTCCAGTCGACCAAAAAAAGTACCACAGCATGATTGGATCTTTAATGTGCCTCACTGCTAGTCGGCCAGATCTACTATTTGTTGTATGCATGTGTGCTCGATATCAATCCAAACCTACCAAAAAGCATTTGGAAGCAGTCAAGAGAGTCTTCAGGTATCTTCAAGGGACTATCCACATGGGTCTTTGGTATCCTAAGGACAGTGCTATGGCCCTCACTGCCTACTCTAATGCTGATCATGCGGGGTGTCAAGATACTCGTCGAAGTACTTCAGGAGGTGCTCAATTTCTGGGAGATAAGCTTGTGAGTTGGTCATCAAAGAGGCAAATGAGTACATCGATCTCATCCACAGAGGCTGAATACATTGCCATGTCATCTTGTTGTGCTCAAATCCTATGGATGAAATCACAACTGTCAGACTATGGTCTTGTCTACAACAACATGTAGTGTGACAACAAAAGCGCTATTGCTCTTTGTTGCAACAATGTCCAGCACTCCAGATAAAAGCACATTGATATTTGACATCACTTCATCAGGGAACAAGTTGAAAAGGGAATTGTGGAACTGTACTTCGTGAGGACAGAGTTTTAGCATGCAGACATCTTCACTAAAGCACTTTCAAGAGAGCGCTTCCAATTCATTCTCCCGCGTCTTGGAATGAAGAGTCTCAATCCAGAAATGCTCAAAAGTCTTCAGGAAGAATGTGAAGAGTAATGGATTTGCTTCACATATCCTTGTACATATCTTAAAACCAAAAAGAAAAATACAAAATATAAAAACATACAAAAACCATAAAAATCTGAAAAACACAAAAACACAAAAATAGATCTCCTTTAGGCATGTCTTCTGTTTATCGATAACATTTAAGGCTCTAGAAATGTCATTCAACAATGGCACGAAACCTTAAATGAAGCTCGAGCAGAAGTTCAAAATGAATAATTAAAACATGTCATGATGGCTTGTTATTACTTCAGATAGCAACCCGGTTATAAAAATGGGGAAAGCTCGTCACCAAAAAGGTGACTCTTCCTTCCACTGGGTGAAGTTCACCCGGGCATGGATTACTTTATATCCATGTTTCATCGAAATGATGTACATTTCAGTGTGTCATTTCTAGCATAAGAAGAGAAGTCTTCTTTCATCCCAAAATCTCTCTCAGCTATGATTCTTCAAGAGAGATTTTGTGGTTCACAAGGTGGCAATTGGACATAAATTTTCACAAATACTTGAACCCCAGTGTAATGACTATAGCTCTTTAACTAGAAAACGGGTCATTAATTGAGGGGGGAGTATTTGCTCAAAATTTCTACACCTTTCAAAAACTTTGTGCACCACCAGCAGTGATCAGTTCGTCTCATAATCAGTATATGTTAAAATCTGACCACATTTTCTCCCATATTTCTAAAACTATTTTAATCAATTGGGATCACAAAATCTCCAATGATTTAAAATTTTTTGATTGGGGGAGAGAATGTAATTTAAATATGAAATCTGATATAAAATGTGATGTTTTAGTCTCAAATATACGCATATTGGGGGGGGGGGCAAGTGGCTAAATATTTTGGACTCAAATGTACGCTCTCCCATATGTGCTAAATTCTTTGATTTTTCAATGCACATATTGAGGAGGAGCAAGTGGCTGAATGGTGAACAAATGGATGGCATCTCATGTGAGCGTGACTCAGAATTGACTCATACGAATTGATGAAACATTAAATGTCATGAATCGAAAGGGCTAGTCCTGGCCGGGTAATAATTTCAAGCTGGTCTAACCAGTGATGTAAGCGTGTCTCCAAGAGGACTGGTCTAAGTAGAAAGTACCGTTTCGAGAAGCTCTTCTTAGATGTATACTTTGACGGGTCTAGCTTCCTTTTTAAGGAATGCTATTAACTTCAAGTTAGTTATTAGGGCTAGTTATCACCTAAAAGCTGATAATGGATCCCTTTAACTAGGCAACGTAAACGTGTCCCTCGGGTATATGTCTATTAAGAGTGGATCAATTCAAAAAGTGCGACTCACGCTGACATGTGCAAATTTAAATCAAAAATCCATGAGCACATGTTAAGGGGGAGCATTTGGAAAATATAAAAACTCTCAAAGTGTTAACAAAATGTGTTTCATATATCATAAACACTTTGAGAGAATTTTCAATGATTTGGTTGATGGCAACATAGGATAGTCATGAAGATATAAGGTGGCTAAGGTTAGGAAAACCGTCCTATGATCCGCCAGAGCCGGAGGGATCTACCGAAGGACAACACCAAATAGATAGCATTAGAAAGTCCTTAGGTATGATTATGAAAAAAGGAGATAAATGAGAAAGGAGAAAGAAGGGGTTGAAGAATTAAAAAGAAATGAAATTAGAAAGGGTGAAAAGAAATAGCCTCCCCCCCATGTATTCAACCTTAGGGCAGAAACCGGGTTCAATACATATGCTACTGGTTGTTGCTAAGGCGACACCCGTATTAAAGAAAAGACGTCATGGACCCAGTGACGCACTGCACTAAACCTTCTAACCACTCAAGTTCTCTCAAAAGAACTTGTTTCATTCTCACGGGGAACCCTGCATAATCTATCGACTGCTCATTACGAGCCATGTTGATATTGAAATAGGAGACACCGCTCCAGTCTCCGACGACCTAATAATGCACTAACCGAGTCTAGAGCCACGAGATGCATCACAAGATCTCATAGGAACACGGGCTACTTCTACACTGGCTGTTCAACTTTAAGAACACCAGTTGTAATCTTATGAGTCCTACGCAGATCTTAGCAATCTGCCAGAACATTTATGAGGGAATATACTTTTGTAATTCCCAATGATTGAATGGAAATTCCTGTCATGGTCAACATCAAACACCCTTGACAGCAGGTCACTTCGGTAATCTCTCATGGATTACGCTTAGTATTCGCGGTGGTGTTCCAAAACGTTCTATAGTCGTGGGGTGATCTCCAGCGACTCACCTAATCATTGGTGTACTTCGGTATGTCAGTGTAAGCCTTTTCGGGGGTATCCGATTAGGAAAGACCTTAGTAAGGATTAGAGAAAGTCTTCACAATATGCTGTTGACGATCTCGAAGTCCGAACCTGTAAGTGCTGGTATGTTTATTACTA
The DNA here is from genome assembly GCA_014162995.1 of Artemisia annua. Classification (NCBI taxonomy): domain Eukaryota; kingdom Viridiplantae; phylum Streptophyta; class Magnoliopsida; order Asterales; family Asteraceae; genus Artemisia; species Artemisia annua. Next base: position 73,214 of record LBNU01017349.1, read on the forward strand.
ACCAATTTTCATGCAGCTCAACATACCAACCTTATCACTTTCACCACCATCACTCTAGTTCCACATGTTCATACCAACTAGTAAAAGGAGTATTCAGACCTACACAACCATGGAGATTCACTCAACAAAGAGGCTATGAGCATGTTGGAAAGGCGTTTAACCACTAGAGACGAAGAAGTTGGCGATTGTTGCTGATTGCAGAAAGGATGTCGATCCATCACCTCATGCGTACACTTCAACATCAAATTCAAAGAAATCATGATCATTGAATGGGCCTCAAACTATGCTTCCACAACTCTGATGCAGAAGATCATGATCCTGAAAAGTGTGAGCATGCCAATACAAAGACGTTCAAACCACATGGAGACGTTACTACTCATAGATGACTTAAAGATACTCATTTTGATGATGAACTCGAAGTAATGCCAAAGATCCTCCAACACATTAAACAAGTCATCTAGAGTCCACTGCTGAAAGCACAAAGCTCATTACTATGAAGAATCAGAGGCTACGAGCTACAAAGTTATCTACAAAGATTTAGATGCTAGAATTCTATGTTTAATTTCCGGGGTGACCTACCTTAGGGGAAGATTGTTAGGAATACGTTTTTTATATAGAAGACTCGGTCACCCCGAGTATTGTGTAGCATTATGTAGCTCGTAGTATTTATCATATTAGTTAGTACGTAGTTTAGTATTAGTTAGTATTTGTGGAGTCGGGTCGGGTCTTTACCCACTGTCAGCTCGATCCACAGCCTAGTAGAGGCACTTAGTAAGTTGTAGTATAAATACCCCTCTCCTAGCAAGGGAGAGGGTTGGATCTTCATTTACAAGCTAATACATTACAAGTTTCGCTCAAGGCTCCCATCTCTTTCTCTCTCTAACTTCTGTCTAAAACTTATACGATTTGATCGATAATACATCAAAACCATACGTGTTAAACATTAGAGTATCTTACAATTATCTTACTTAAGAAATCATCTTCCTTGTACAGTTCTTTAACCCTTTCAAAACGATGAACATTAACTTGCATTGTGGTTAACAAAGAATGTCGTCTACTTAAAGCATCTGCTACTTGATTCGTAACACCACTTTTGTGATTTATGTGAAACGTATAAGCTTGCAAAAAATCCAACCAATGAGCATGCCTTGGTTTGAGCTTGTGTTGACCATTTATGTACTTTAATGCCTCATGGTCAGAATATAGAATGAAATCTTTTGAGATGAGGTAGTGCCTCCAATGATCAAGCGCCTGCACAATAGCATAAAACTCTTTTTCATAAGTTGTGTACTTTTGTCTTGATTCAGGCAACTTCTCGCTAAAGAAAGCAATAGGTCGGTTATCTTGGCTTAAGACAACACCTATACCCACACATGATGCATCACAATCTAGCTCAAAAACTTTCTCGAAGTTAGTCAAAGCTAGAACATGAGCCATGGTTATTTTAGTCTTTATCAGTTCAAAACTTTCCTGGGCCTCTTTTGTCCTTTTGAAATTACCGCCTTTCAAACACTTGGTAATTGGTGACACGATAGTACTGAAATTTCGAATAAATCTATGATAAAATGAAGCTAACCCGTGAAAGCTACAAATTTCATGAATCGAAGTTGGAGTTGGCCAAGAAACAATTGCATCTACCTTTGTTGAATCGACATGAATTCCATCCTTTGAAATGACGTACCCAAGAAACACCAAGCTATGGGTCATGAACTCACACTTTTTCAAGTTGACAAAAAGTTGTTGTTGGGCCAGAACTTCAAATATTTTTGAAAGATGCTCCAAGTGCTCTGTTTTTCCCTTGCTAAACACAAGAATATCATCAAAATAGACCACGAAAAACCTGCCAATAAAAGGCTTAAATACATGGTTCAGTAGTCTCATAAACGTGCTAGGAGCATTTGAGAAGCCAAATAGCATCACCAACCATTCGTATAACCCATCTCGTGTTTTGAATGCTATTTTCCACTCGTCACTGATCGCGGAGTTCTAAGCGGTGAAGCTTGTAAACCACGGGTCGTAGTCCCAACGAGGGTTGAAATGGATCTAGTCACTCGAGTCGTGAGTTATGTGAAGTGAATTGGTTTAAAAGATGTAATTTGGTTTAGTTATACTATGAAACTAGGTTAAAGACTTAACTTAAATAAAGAACGAGAAAATGAGAAATAAGTTGAACGATAAAAGAAAACATTAGTTGAATAAGTCATAAAGAAAATGAAATAAGAAAGAAAGAAAGAAAATGTTTTTGAGTTTTAGATTTAATTAATTAAAGAAAAGTAAAGTAAATGTTTAAATGAAAATAAAAGAAGTGAAAATAAAAATAAACTAAGTTAAAAGATTTAAAAGAAAATTCGACAGAGTAACGGTAGGAAATGAAATAAAGAAAACTCCACTCGATAAACGATGGAGTG